>JARHVA010002557.1:1482500-1567500 GCA_037957365.1 Torreya grandis | reverse complement strand
AGAATTAGAATATATAACTAATGTTAATCTGAATGTTAAAACTAAATAATATGTAATATTATTATTATCAAGTTAGAAAAATAATCAAGTTAAATGTTATAAACACAACAATAATAAACACAACTAAAAAAATAATATACTACAAATAAATTAAATCTAATGTCTAAGAGAAATTTAAAAATAAGACTAAAAAAACTTAAGTGAGACATAAACTAATAAACTCATATCAACAACTAAGTCAAAAAATGAGTGCATGACCTATAAAAGAATCAACTTAAAATTTATAAATGAGTGATTTATTGATAAATATATAATAAATTGATTAAAAACAAATATTTCAATAAAATGACATTATACAATCAAAAGTCATTATATATCTCTAAATACAATGTTTTCATCATTATTCAAAAAAATTACATCGATTTCTAAGTATATGACTACATATATACAATCATCAAAAATATTAATAGTTGATAATCATCAGATAATCAGTTATAAATAAATCAATGATGTTGTATATATATGTTGTTCAATAATATTAATTCACCATTAGAGAGGATATTTTCTATTATATCTGTAATTGATTACTCAATCTCAGATATGAGTACATGAAAGATTAAATATATCAAATCATGAAATTCGAAGAACTATTCATATCTCAATGTTTTCTCCATTGCTATATGTATTTAATCTTGTTATAAAGCAATATTCATTAAATATGGTTGTATTTGAAGTTACAAATGACTTTAGTTAGTTAAATTTAAAATTTTAATTACTTTATAATTAATTTATCTATAAGTTATAAATTTTACAACTTGAATTTGTGTTTAGAACTTTCTAATAAATCTCACAAGATTACAAATAATAATATATACCAACTTAATATTTTTTAATGGGTGGGGGAATTTTGACATGTCAATGTCACTAAAAACTATTTACATGGACATGTCAATGTATGATTAATAAATTCTTATGTTTAATTATCTAAAAATTAAATAACTTCATAAACAATAAAATATTAAGACTAAGATCAGTGGGAATAGGAGTGGACATAGCAATTGAAATTGTGTGTTGGGAGGGATGAAGAAGAGAGTGGTGATGGTGATCCAGACCCAAATATTTCTATTATTTTTCGTTTTTTCAATTTAAAAGATTATTTTCTATTTGGTTTGCACTGGAATGCTAGTTTTAGGGGAGGTTATAAAGGTATTAGAGTGATCTTTATGAAGGATATCGATGGAGATATGCCAAATCTCCTAGTGGGTGACTCATGTTAGCTATAATACTAGGTTTATGTTCTTTTGTGTAGATCCTATAAATGTTCATGAAAATGGATTTTTATATTTTTAATCTCAAATATTAGAGCCTCTATTTTGGTGGAGGTAGGGTTTTCCCTACATTTATATTCCCTGGTTTGGCCTGATAGGTACAACTTTATTTCAAATTGTTGCTTCCTCAGTGTGTGGAAGCACTTTGTTTGGTAGTAAGAACTTACTATGACATACATATAAATATGGTTTTTATAATACCTCATTTGAGCTATTTTGGGGAGGTATCTCTCTCTAAGATGGAAAATTTTGAGCCTTTCTTTGAGCTAGTTTTGTGGAGATACCTTTCCACTTTGTGGTTTTTCACCTTTAGAGGACCTAATCTATTTTATGATTTGGTACTTATATATAAAGATATCCTATTTGACCTATACTATAGGATGGTTAATTTGTGTGGCTATGATTGAAGTAGTTTTAGTATGATTTGGATGGAGGGCCTAGGTTATTGGCTTACCCTCTCCATGAATTTGTAATGTTTGGATCTCTACATCTATGGGAACTACTTTCATGATATTAATTTTGAATGTTATTCTATCCTAATCATCACTCTCAAAATCCAAAACTCTTCAAGTGATTACCTGGGTTCAAGATTTATATGACACAAAAGGCATTTCTTCATGTTTTTGGTTAGGTTTTGGAAGGAAGGAACATGTTATTTAAATTTTTTTCAAGATGAAAGATTTGTAGGACCAAGCGAATATGATTTTATCTTCAAGAAGATGCAAGCCTTGATTCTCATCAATGGAATGAACTAGTCATTTGAAAGTAAGTCAATATCTATTTCTTGCCTTGAGTTTCTTGTTAGAATCCTAGGCATTTCAAGTTTATTGAAGTTTTATCCCATTGAGTGTTTTAGATTGATTTTGAGATCCCTTCAAGAACCCAACTACCCCTATCGTGTTGTCTCCTTTTTTATCCTAGGATGGAATTTGAGGTTAAATAAACCCTCATAGTCTTTTATTTTGAATAGGTTTAGGGGTCAAACCAAAATCCCTAGTTGTAAGCTTAGATGTAGTGTATTTTCTCTTGATGAGATTTCAAAAGTTTGGGTTCCTTTTTGTACCTTTATAGTTTCTTTTTCTGGCTTGGTTATATTTTATTTGGTTCCTAATCTAGTCAAAATAATATTTGGTATGGGTGGACCTCTTTCTCCATGAGTTATTAGTTTTTAATCTAGCTAAAATCGGTTGGTTCTTACACCAATTAAAAATAAAAGTTCCCATTTTATTTCTTGTTGTTCCTTTGGGTTGGGCCTTTTTTTCTAGTTAGTTATTCCTTCTTTTCTCTTTCAAAAGTAGGGGAGACATAGAATTCCTTGTATGTCTAGATCTTGATTCCACACCAATTTTTAATGGTGGGTTTATCTTAATATAAACAGTAAATAACATCATAAATCCAAAATGAATTATCATTTATAAATAAACATAATATAATAAAATTTATAGCAAGTAAATTATCAAATCAAGTATTGCTACATAAACAAATTGAAATCATCATCAAAACTAAACATGATCATTAAAGTCACTAAGAAAAATATGAACATCTATCAATGTTATCAAAATTTAAAAAGTTCTCAAAAATATAATTGTCTTGGGTACTAAATCCAGTGAAAATGTTTATAGATTAATGTATGAACAACATAACAATTTTATCAACAAATAATATAACAACTAAGCCAATAAGAAAAAAATTAAAAAACATCATAATCTAAAAACACATGAATCTATATCACTTATAGAAATTAAATCAATTAGAGGATCTCCCTTATTTGTTTGGTACTCAGTGTAATCCAATATCACAATATGAATATCAAACAAGTTTTTACCTTCACTATCATCAATAATCTCAAGTTTCACCTTCTTAATCACATGCATCACCAAGGGTGGGGACATAGGGATACCAACATATTTCTTTCTTGATGATGAATGATCATCAAGTAGAAGTGTAGCAGCTCTAATTACAATTTATAGAGGTAGGTTTGGAATTTGTAGGTTGGAGTTAAGTTTATGAAATAATTCATCCTTGTTAAAAATATGAATGGAATCAGTTAAATCATATTTTTGCATGTGTAAATAAAATTCACATTACCTAACTCATCCATATGGATGTGATGTACAAATAGATCATCTTTGACCTCTACTTAAAATGATTCAAAAAAAAAATTAGAATGAAGACAGGATATTATCAAGGATTGTCCAAAAATAGGATTATTTATGTCTGTGTGGTTTGAGGACTAGTTCAATGATGAAATTGTCTAAAGAAAGGATTTGCAGCCACAAAACCCCTAAATGTTATTTCATGGTGACTACCTTATGAATGGGTAACATTGGTTAATTTTATAATACCTCTTCCACAAAAAATATTATCAAAATATTTAGAATCTAAAGTCCACCATAAATATTTTATAAGTTTTAAATATTTCAAATAAGAAATGATTAAATTAAGGAGATATTATCAATAAAAAGATAAGTGAATTTCAATAATAAATGTTAGATATATTTTACATAACTTGCTCCTTTTGAAAACAAAATAAATAAATGTCAAACAAGTTTACACATAATGCATAATAAAATAAAGAAAATAAAATTTAGTTTTTATATTTATGTGAAATCAAATAAACTAATTGTACATTGATATGATTTCACATTCTTCCTAATCCAATCTAGGTATAAAACCTTTCAAGAACATTTAATATACAAGAATAATTGATCACGTTTTAGTTTAACAATAGAATATACCAATGAAAACAACTACAAATATTACCATATTCAATTCATAGTGTTATAATTATTGTAGATATATTGGAAATGGATCAACAAATTTGAAATACCAGTCAACCTTAGATAATAAGAAAATGTATACATGTGTGTTTTATGCAAGCATTATCATTCAAAAAATCAAACACTTCATCAAGGGCTTATGAAAACTACAATATAAAAATTATTTTTTGATTTTAAAGGCCAATTATTATATTACATGCAATTTCAATTTTTTGGAAAATGACATGGGTCTCAAAATTGTTCAACCTTTCATACTTAAAAATAGCAAAAATATTAGTTTGCATATATAATTTCGAAAATAAAACCAAAATATCAAACATAAATTAAATTTATTCATGAACCAACAAAAAGACTGGATGCATGCATACACAAATATTTTTCATTAATATTCTTCACAACACACTAAAAAAGAATTGGTAGCATAATGGTAAGGCATTTATCAAATTAAAATGACTGACAATTCAACCGAAATTCAAAACATTATGGTTTCTTTATATATATATATATATATATATATATATATATATATATATATATATATATATATATATATATATAAAAAAACTATATATATATAACTTTAGCATATTATGAATAATTTTAAAACAAGAACAACCCCTTTATGCAAAGATTCATCTTGCACAAAAATTGATAAATGGAATGAAATAAAAAAAAATTATATGCATGCAATAATTAGTCATAAATGGAGGGCTTCAAATAGAAAAACTAAGAATACCAACTTATATGAATATGTGAGAGATATATATAGGAATGAAAATATGAAATAAAATAAGTCCCATGCACAAAGCTAATTATTAATTCTTTGAAAATAAGATATGGTTTTCACAACTCATAGCCTAATGGCCTAGAAACCATGTACTTAACCATGCATGACCTTTAATAAATAAACACACAACAACTAAAGGAATCAAATATGATCCCAAATATTACTAATGCATGTAATCTATTATTATTAATAGGGATCCATTTTGTTTGAGAACCTAAGACATGTAAAGAACGAAAACACTTTTGGTGTAAACTAAAAATAATTATCACTCAACACAAGAAAATCCACTATAAAAAAACTCTATTCCTATAACATATGGTCAATTGTTCCACAAAAATAGATCAACTAAAATAAATATTTCCTTTTCTATAATAAACAAACAATACATGCTTAAACATTTCTCTTCGACATATATTTTCATGTATTAATATCATGTAGTGCACAAAGAGCACTTGAAAGTGATAGGCAATGATATTTTCATCCAAATAAATAATTTTTTTTAACAAATGACAAATAATTCTACTGCTCACAAAACTTACACTAACTACTTGAAAAAGGAAGACAGTGTTCATCAGACATCTTTGACCTCTAAAAACCAAAAATACAAAGAGTTATCTTTCCACACACAACTTTATAAAATGATATTGAATGAAAAAAACTAACCATCTTATGGTTTCCTATAAACATTTAATTTGGTTATGGAGACCATGTCCACCAATTTGGTGGATGATGATATTGCCAAACTGCCTACTAAACAAACTACCAAATTAACTTTATAAATAATTTAATAACAATATTAATAGCCTTATAAAATTCCCACAACATTCTTCCCACTGACCACCATATATTTCATAAGTTTTAATATTAATTCCATAGATTATAATGTACATGAGCCATTCCTCGATAATGTGGGCCTTTAATTCCAAATAAAACATTAAATTTTCCTTTATATATCCAAATATCTTGAAATTTAACCAAAATGTGGTGATGAAACTTTTATTTCAAAATTTATGATTTAATAACATATCAAAAAACCACCCTAAATTCCAATAGGTGAACATTGAAATTATAAACAAACTAATTTAAATATCAATGACTGATGGTAACAATAAAATAAATGCCCTGTTTAATTCAATATTTAATTTAATATTAATGTCATATAATCCTAAATCACCATGTTACCTTTTCATGCAACAAAACTATTAACAATCAAAAGAATATACACTTAACATCCTTGGAATTGATACCAATTAGGAATAAAACATAAGTAAAAGGTTTGAACCATGATATGAAGTTATGTTCATGTTAGTGTACAATTTATTTATTTTAAGCATATGACAATCTATTTACAACATGATTAAGTCGTAAAATTTTAACTAAAGTATGAATATGTGACATATCATTAAATGAAATTACTAAAAAGACATTCTTGAAGGAAAGATATGACAATCATATTGAAACCCAACACCACTGATTTTAAATTATACATTTCATATAAATACATAAATCTATAAAATAACCAACAAACATTGTAATTTTTAATGCATGAAATATATTTTTATGATAATTGAATCAAATTTTGTTGTGTATAATTCTATTATAATGTTGTTAATAATTACTTAATGAATGAAAACAAGTTATTCAATACCAACTATTTTAAATTCCATGGCTCATGCCATTATATGCAATAATTGAATAATTTTATGTTTCATAAATGGGGGTAAATTTTTTTGGCATTATTGCTATCTATTCTCACTTTTGAAAGTAGGTTATAATCAAAATTATTAATTTTAGATATTTAAGAGTAGTATCTAAGATAATTATTTCCTGTGTAGCTATGTATAAGCTCCTTAAAATATTTTTCAAGTAAGAGATGATTTGTTTTGCTAGAATGCCATGCAGAATATGAATTAATAAAATAGATTTTGCATGTCTAGCTAGCTCCAAAGTTAAATAGTTAGCTCAATTTCCATGACACTTCCAGACTAAAATCATATGACTATATATCACACAATGAGGAGTCCTTGCATGATAACTTGAGGTTTTAATATGATGGGATCGAGGTAGGTTGGAGTTAGTTATGTATAGAAATTGGAGAGATCAAGGAACAAGATTAAAAGAGAAATGATATTTGAGGTGTGTACACCTATTGGACATTTTTGGACCACATACCAAGCTTTTACCTAGATAGATCAGTTATGTGGAGTTCTTGTTTGAGAAAGTGATCAAATGTGTTTGAATTAGGTCTAGTATTCTAAGGTGAAAAGGATCAAAGGTTATCATGGTGACCATGACCTTAATGGACATAAATAAGGTATTTTAGGTCTTATAAACTCATTTAGAGCCTTGAAATATTTTGCACAAGCTTAGAAGAGCCAAACTATCATCACACATCTTGCAAGAATGAACATATCAATCTAATTGCACATTTGACATATGTACATGGGAGGTAAACAAGAGCCAAAATAATGCATGGACATTATGTTTTTCATCCCTTAAATATTATCTACAAATTTTGTATCTTGATGAGCTTTCTATCTCAAGATATAGGTCTATAAAGTTGAACTTACAGAGTGGGACATGCTTAGGGACATCAAATTTAAGCTACAACAAATAACTATTTAGAATTAAATGTTCTTGAGGAAGGATGCATGGATAAAAAGTGTCAATATCTGAAGAACTTGGGTAGAGGATCTATGGTATGTACAATGTTAAAGAGTGAAAAATTTCTTAAAATAAGATCAACAATTTACGTTTAATCATATTAAAAGATTTAATGGTGAGCGGGCAAGTATAATGTCAGTGGGTCTTGAAGATCTAATAGAGTGCATTTGATCATGCACCTAATATATAATGGTGAGAATGATGTCAAAAATTTAGAGTATCTTGAGATCAAGTGAATGGTTGACTATAGCACAATCATGATGAATCAAAGGATCAATGGTGTGCATTTGATCAAGCAGACTAAAGATCAATGGTATGCATTCACCAATGTTAATAGATCAACTATGCAAGCAAGGTCAAAATTTGAAGATCTCAAATCAAATTGAAGGCTACTACATGGCATAAGAACATTAAATCATGGAGCTAATATCAAGATGCCATGGAATAACATAGAACTAACAAATGCAATAATCTGGAAGGCATAATTCAAGATCAATGGATAACATTACAAGTTGAAAGCTAAGAGACTTCAATGGAGAATAATTAAAACCTAGATCAAAATAGAAGCAAGTCCTACGAGGACCATCCCTTCACCATTAGATCTCGATCAAACACCATCAAGAAAATGTAACCATACAATCAAGGTTGTTAATACTGAATCTCTATTGCCATTGAAGATGAGAAGCATGATAGGTTTGTTTAAACCTACTATATCCTTGAATAAGCTATCTAACTTGTGGATCTACATTGATATAATGTCTATATGAAAACTAATAAATTGAATTGGTTTTGAATATATAATATAGACCTATGCTCAAATATTGAATTAGGGGGAGATATGTGATTATGGAAGAGGTGTCTCATCCTCTGAAATAGTCATATCATCAATAAGAAGGTACTTGTATCCACTTAAAAAAGATATACTCATGACTTTGCAGGCTAAATGATATGAGGATTTTATCCTTATAATGAATCCAAGTGGAATGTGTCATAGAAGTTCAAGGAGAAATTTTGGGGATTGTAGAAAGCAGTTGGATAATTATTTTCTATTTTAAAGACTTTAAAGATTTTCTCCAATAGCAATCCCATGACTCATCATTCAAAATAGATTCTTGTCTTCTAGCAGATCTCTCAGCCTATAAGAAAACTTGAATATTATTATAACCCAATACAAGTTAACTTATTGATGAGGCTCAATCTTGATTAGATTAAAATTTGGTAGAGATTTTAAGAAAGGTGGTCATAGCTCATTGATTGATTTTTATATACATGCTCCCCCTTCTTCTCTCTTTCCCTCTTATATATATCACCCATTCTTTTTCATTTGTAAGGATGCTCATTTTTAGGATTATCATGGGAATATTTGAGATATTATAAGATATGCCCATTTTGATAAGGCTAAACCCTATCAAAAATTTGAAAGAACTACCTCTTGACACAATAAAAGACTTTTTTTACCTATCTCTTGGATTTGATTAGTGTTTAGCAAGCTTGTGCATGATGACCTTATGAAGGAGATTCTTCCATATCCATTATCGTTCTTGCTTACCTCTTTTAAGGTGTTTTCAAGTTAGTTTTAGGTCTGAATTAATGTTCTTTTTCTGATTGATGAAAGTTCTCAATGAGTATTAGAAATCATCTTTGCTTTCATTCATTACATTCTGAACCTAGTTTATGAAATAGTTATGCACTTAGCTTGATTTTGAGGATGTGTGAGATAGTATTGTCTTGTGATAATCTAGTGTGGGTTCAAGATTATGGGTGTATTCCTTTTTTATTTGGAACATCACCTTATTATCTTTATTAGGAGATTGTTCCCCTTTTATAATCCTTTTTCTCTATATTAACATTAGTTTAGGTGATTTATCAGAAGGAAGTTGGCCTTCTCTAGAGGTTCAGCCCCATCATAGGTTACCCATAGCTTGGGGTTGTTCCCATAGTGTAGATCAATTAGAGAAAGCCTAAAAAATCCTCTCCAAGGGTGAAAATTGATTTTTTAATAGTTGTTGGCATGATTAGTGGGAATTTAATGTGTTTTTCATCCCACTAAAGGGTTTTTGGTGTTGCCTTTTAGTGTAGTTAGCCTTTGGAGGCATATTTGCAAACACCAATGGTAATTCCACCATGAACATCAGTTGGTATAAGAAGCTTAGGTGCTTGATCACCATTATTTGGTATGTATCATCCCCCATTTGATAAAAATGCATGTCTTTTCATTCCTTGTCCTTAATATCAAGTTAGAAATGATCATGGATTGACCCCAAGTGGCCCTCAAGATTCAAATATTTGCCTTGTCAAAATTTTCCTCTCTATAGTCAACCAAAAGAGAGTCTTAGGGAGATATGAATTGATATTGGAAAATAATTAAGAGAGGTTGATAGGGATGAAGAGTACTATAAGCAACAACATAATCTTGAACACCAATCTTATGTTTAGGAGTAAGAGTTAAGGTTTTATAAAGAGTACTTCATTATGAAATACCACTCTAAGAGGTAAAATAACTATTAGTTGTTATTGAGATGGAAAGCAGCCAACCCTAGACCCCAACTACCCTATCCTACACTTGTTCATGATCAAACCCAACCCCTTAGCCCACCTTTTCAAAGATCATATTTATCAAGATTTGGGTGAATCATTAAGGTCCATTTAACTAAAGAATATCAAGCCATCCCATCTTGGATCTTCTCCTATTCAAATGACCCTAACTATGTCATACCCTCTATTGTGAAACCACCCTCTACCACACCCATTTAGGAAAAGGAGAAGGTGGATAAGCCTTATGCTTTCCACTCATGGAAGAAATTCAAGGATGGAACAAAGAAGAGAGAGGAAGTGATAGCTAAGGTAGTCTAAGAACTAGTTCAAGTAAAAGAGGTGTTATCTCAGATCAATGAGCTTGTCATAAAAATGTTTCATGACTCTATCTCCCTATACCAAGAGCCACCAAAGAGAACCTTCAAAGCCACTATCTAGAAGGATACTCTCCTAAGCTATAAGCAAAGTGAACTTACTCACCCTACCACCATCTCCCTCTTAGATAAAGATGCTATTTGCTAAGAATAAAGGAGGAGCTTGTAAGAATAGGTGAACCTAAAGAAGATAAAAAAAATGTATATGATTAGGAGATCATGATAGGCATCCCAATCCATTCAGAGGAGGAGAAAATAGGTTTGGACCATCTATTGTGGCATGGATTTGACACTAATGAATTAGAGTCTAAAGGTATTACTAATTTCATCATTTTTGAAGGGAGGTGTATTCAAGATAAAACTGAAAGCAAAGGAGATTTTTATTTATTCCAAGAGATCCCATTTAAGAGGTTGAAGATGAGGATGAGAAAAGAACATAAATTGATGTGTTCAAAATAGTCAACTACTCATCTAATCAAGTTGAATATGTAATAAATGAGTAAGAGAAAGAAATAGAGGAAGAAGAATATTAGAATGAAGTATGGCAAAAATTATACCATAACTTCATGGAGTAGTTAGAGGTTCTAAACTAGCCTATTCTTCCTCTAAAGGATGAAAATGATCTTGCAAATCAGGTTGAAGAATCTAACTAGTCTCAAGATGAATTTTCTATTAAAGGTAGTACTAATGTCTTCAAGAATGAAGGAGAATGGTTATATTCAAAGCCACAAGAACATGAAATTTTGCACCTTAGATGGATTGATGAGCTACCATATGGATCATTTCAATTTGAGAAAAGCATTGATGGTGTTGAATTTGGCATTATCCTAAATGAAAAAGAGGAAGTTACCTTTTGAAATGAATTAGAGATTTTTTGCCTAAGACTAGATAGTCAACCTTCATATTCAAAGGAGCTATTAGATGAATAAGTTTTAGTTGATCATATAGTCCATTTTGGAGCAAGCCTTGAAGAAATAGACCAATATGTCTACATTAGAAACATGTTTGTTCCATTTCATCCATTGAAAAGAAAGTTTAAAGAGTTAACAATAAGGCATCTTAGCTCACCTATCATGAGCTCTCAAAAGCAAGGTATTTTCAATCCTGGTTCACCACAAGTGAGTGATGTTGAATATTTTCCATTGTATCTAAAAAGAAGATACCTATAATTTACATCTCTGTACATATTAGAATAGTTTTCTTGTTATCCATTAAGTACCTTGTGCACATTCTTTTCCTATTATGTTTTCCTTTTCCAAAGTGCCTTGGGAACTTTTTTTTTTGTTTATTATTATTCCTATTACTTTAAGAGGAAGTTATTTAAAGGGGAAACCTTACATCATTTCATGTTAGCTAATATCAAATACTTGTGACTCCATGCCTAATGGATTAGACAAGGTAAATGGTCTAGGTTCCTAATAATAGTAGGCATGCTTCTCTACGAGTCCCCAAATACATTGGCAAATTTTGGCCCACATAGCAGGATTTTGAGTAGATAGATTAGTTGAATAGATTTCTTATTTGAGGAAGTGATCAAATAACCTAGAAGTAGGTCTAATATTGTAAGGTTAAAAGGATTAGTAGGTTCTCATGGTGATCATGACCATCATGTACATAAATAAGGTTTTAAAGGTCTCAAAAATTCATTTTGAGCCTTGAAATGACTTGAACAAGCCTAGAATAGCCAGAAGATCATCACACATCTTGCATGAATGAATATATTAGTCTTGTTACACATTTGATATATGATCTTGGGAGGTCAACCAGAGCCAAAGAAATACATGGACATGATTTTTTTGGTGCTATAAACATGATTTTCAAATGTTTTATCATGATGAGCTTGATATCTCAAGATAGAGGTCTTTAAATTTGAACTTCTAAATTGGGACATGTGTGGGGACGTTGAATTTAAGCTATGGAAAATAACCATTTGGATTTAAAAGCTCTTGAGGATGAATGTGAGACTAAATAGTGTCAAGATATTTGGAGCTTGGGTAGAATATCTATGGCATGTAAAAGGTTCAAAAGTCAAAAAGTGCATAATATAAGACTAAAAATTTACGTTCAATCAGATCAAAATATCTAACGATGAGTGGGAAAAGATGATGTCAATGGGTCCGGAATTTTCAATGAATTGAATTTGATCATGTACCTAAGATATAATGCTAATCATCAAGTCAATAAGTTAGAGGATTTTGAGATAAAGTAAAGGAATGACAAATGGCATGATCATGATGAATCAAATGATCAATAATATGTGTTTAATAAAGTAGACCAAAGATCAATGGCACATGTTCACCGAGCTTACTAGATCAATGGTGTGAGAAATGTCAAAAAGTCAAAGATCTTAGATCAAATACAAAGACACCACATGGTGTAATCATGTCAAACAATGGAATTTATTATAGTATCCCATATAAGAACATGGAGCTAATAAATATCAAAATCTAGAAGGCTCAATTCAAGATCAATGGCTGACATTAAAAGTCAAAAGCTAAGGGACTTTAATAGAGAATAATTATGATCTAAGACAAAATAGAATAAATTCTTAAAAGTATCATCCCATATCCATTATATCTTGATTGAACATGATCAATAAAATGTAGCCATATAATCAAGGTTGTTAGTCATGAAGTTGTTTAGTCATTAAAGATTAGAATCATGATAGGTTTGTTTAAACCTAGTGTAGTCTAGAACAAGATATGTAACCTATAGATCTATATCAATATAATGTATATATTCAAACCAATAAATTTTATTAGTTTTCAGTCTATAATATATACCTATACTCAGATATTTAAGTATGGATGGATGGAAGAGGTGTCTCATCCTCCAAATTATTCATATCATTGACATGTAGGTACTTGTAGTTATTTAGAATATATATAGTCATGAATTTTTTTTACCTAAATGTTGACCAAATTTTGGCCCTTTAGGCCAAAATTGGGCATACATTTTTTGAAAAAAAGGTCTAAGTGAATACCATTATCCAAGTCTAGTATGCAAGTTTCATTTAGAAGAAGTGTTCTTATACAAAACTTGAAGTCTTTTACATAACAAACCCAAGTGTTTTCCTCTTGAAAACTTTTTTATTTAGTATTTTGGCTAAGTCCTTTGCAATGAATCCTTTTAAGTTTTTTTCTAAGCATTTTCCAAATTCTTTAAAACTTTTTGTCTAAGGCTTTTTTCCTTAAGTGTATTTTTTTTGAGCTTTTGATTCAATGGAATTCTTTCAGAAAAATTACCTGAGGCAAATTTTTCTAAAGGGTGTGTTTACTATCTTGAAGGGTACCTTTGAAACTTTACCAAAGTGAATTTTATTTAGAAAGTGGACACTTTAATTTCATATGAAGGACACTTGTCTTTTTGAAGGGATATTTTTAAAAAATATGAAGGAAAAGATTGTTTCTGACATTTTGTCTGAAACAACTTTTTCAAAGGTCCATAACAATTTTTATAAAGGGAAACTCAAAAGAAAAGGGCATATTAAATCTTTTTAATGGTCACTTACAACCTTTTCAAAAGGCACTTCAACTTTTTTGAAGGGTAGGTGACAACTTTTTTGAAGTATTTTTTCAATCTTAAGTGCACACTGTCAACTTTCCCAAAGGGACATTTTCAAAAGTTTGAAAGGTTGTTTCCATGGGAAAGTGGACCATTTCAAAAATACAAAGGGTTTTTTCCTTTCAAAAGAGATGCTTAATTTTTTTCCAAAGGGTCACTTACAAGAAACAGAAGGGTATGTTTCATTTTGAAAAGGGTTTTTTCATTTCTCTAAAGGGTCACTTCAAAGAACCAAAAAGGGCCAAATAGAAATTCCAAAGGAAATATTTCAGAGAAATTATCTAAGGAATTCTTTAATAAAACTTGAAAAGGTGCCAAGGATTAATTATTTTGGACATTTTGTCTACAAAAATTGTTTGAGGCATAAAGGAACAAGCAAGAATTTAAAATAAAAGAATACAAGACCTAAACAAATTCTTTTAGGAAAGTGCCAAGACAAGAAGTCTGAGAAAATAAAAGTTTGAAGAAATACCTAAAGGGTGATGGCCTATACGACATCAATTTTAGACTATAGAAACTCATTATTGGAGTTAAGGAAATACTCAGTGGGAACTTGAAGATGAAGATAAGAGGTAACAAGTTGTAAGTGTAACTAAGGCATTTTGTTTCAGTTCTAACTTATTTAACTACAAATAATTCAATTGTAATTAAGGCTTTCATTTAGTTGTAACTCATTGTAACTAATCCATTTAGTGATATGGTATAGCTCACCTAATTCTCTCCCATGCAAATGTAACTGATCATTTCAAGATGACACATGTCTCAGTGACCCTTAGACTTCCTTGAATTGATCTATCTCTCAAGGCTATATATATGCATCTCATTAACTTATTTTAGCAGCCTCCACTAGTTATGGTGAAACTCTAGCTAGATTTTTACTTATAGAACTATTGAAGAAACAATACAAGTTTTTGCTACTCACATGTTGTACTATTATATACCAATTAAAATCATGTTGTTCTTGTTTAGTGAGAGTTTATCTTTCCTATCTTGTTATCTTTGATTACCTACCAAGTCTACAGAAAGAGTATTATTATATGTCCTTGTTAGTTTTCCTTCTTAAGTGTATAGAAATTTTACAAGTGGTTTAAGACTATATTACTTCTTGGAATTATCTTTTGCTCTCTTAGATGTGGAGTGCCTTCTTGAATCTAACATGTGAAACATGGATGTGGTAATGCACAAAGAGTTATGGGTTTTGTGTGAAAGAATCTTGTTAGTCTTTAATTAGTGTATTTTCAATAAAATTGGGAGGACGTTATTCATTGGTGCATCATCAAATTTTTATTGTTGTTTTCCTTACCCTTTTCATATACAATTGATAGATTAGAGAGAGACTTAAAGTATATCAAGGGGAGCTAACCCTTAATATAGAGATTCATCTCAAAGAGATTGTCACCCAATGTAAGAGAGATAATTAATTTTTACTACTTAGATGAGGATAATTGAGTATCTCTTAAAGGGTGAAAATCTAACCATCAACAGTTATATACACACCTAATGGGACCTCTCAATCCTAGAATATTGTTCAAGATTGGTACTAGTATTGGCATTCTTGAAGATTGAAAGAGACATATACATTCAGTACCTAGTGACTCCATTAAGGAATTTAATTCTTTGGTTGATGACTATTTCCTATTTTATATGCTAAAGGTGACCACTAAGACTGCTACTAAAGGAGTACCCTTCAAATTTGTGGAATTACCTTCATATTACACCAAAAGGTATAGATTTGTAAGCACTCATCCTTATAAAAGAGATTTTGTGTTTAAAGCTTCTAATTTTGTGTTACAGTCCATTCCCAACATCTATGGTGATCATCTAAAAATTCCTAAAAGACAACCTTTTGTGTCTTTCACTAGGGCATCTCCCTTGCATCTTTCCTAGTGTGATCAAATTCTAGGATTTACCCTTAAAAGTGTCCCATATTTTAGTGGAGATGGTCTAATTACTACCATTGAGCACATCTAGAATATGTCAAATATTTTTAATATCCATAATATTACCCAATAAAATGTAGCTATTAGGTTATTGACCTTATCATTCAAAGGAAAAGTTTTGGACCAATATGTGACTCCTACATAATATCCTATGTTAATTGGGTCTAACACTACTCCTAGACTACAATAAAATTAGAGGATTCTAAATTTTATGAAAGCTACTACAACTTTACCTCCACAAGCTACATCATAAAGGTGAAAATGTTCATAAAGAGAAACCCAAGGTGAATAATCCTTCCATAAATGTGGTATAATAGATGAAGAAGCTCCATATGAATATATAATTATGGGATTCGCTATCATTACCAGTGCAAAAAGACATAATCCATAAGGAATTACATGGATTGGGAAAATAAGCTTGCCCATCTAGAATTGACAATGTCATTCTAGTAAATAGAACTCAATGTATGGATCGTCAAGTGAATAAAGATGAGAAGACTCCTCATTTTTATCTATGGATAATTATTGGTGATTTATTTTTTCATAATTTCATCATTGAAAATGAATCAATCATGTCACTTATGCTAAAATGTATAGTAGATAAGCTAGGCCTCAAGTATGAACCAATGACTAAAGGAGTTTTACAATTAGATGGATCACCAACGAAGACTTTGGGGGTAGTGAAAGGTTTAAATTTGAACCTTCATGATTTAATTACTTTTTTAATTCCCCGTGATGTGGTAGTATAATATTTACCTCCCTATTTTTCTCTTTGCTTGTCAAGGGATTTTACATCCAAGATAGGTGGATATTTGGTAGCCAATTTGTCATAAATGGTGTTTAAGACAAAATATGACACTAAGGTGAAAATTGAGTTATAAAATATTCATATAGATCACTTGGGACCATATTCACCTAAGGTAGTAAATTTTAACTATGATACAATTGATGAAGAGGATATTCATATTGACCAATCTCCATTATCTTCCCTTGAAAGAGTTTATGATTTGTTCTTAGATGAGTGAGGAAATGACAACTATGAGCATGATCCTTCAAATTTAATTTAATAATATGGCCTTGGATTTTATTGTATTCATGATAAGGGATATTTCATGCCTAATTTGATGAATCCAAGTAAATATGTGAATGGCTTGTGGCATCTTTTCTTTGACGGGTCTAGAAGCAAGATAGGGGAAGGTGGAAGAGTTATGATAGTTTCACCCTCAAAAGAAAGGTATTTTTAGCCTTCAAATTTAAATTATAATGCACCTATAATGTGGTAGAGTATGAGGCCCTCATTCATGGTCTTGAATGGGCAAGGAAAAGAGGTGTCAAGGAATTACAAGTGTTTGGTGATAGCAAGCTTGTTGTGAATCAAGTTAGACGATAGAATTTGACCAAGAACTCCTTGCTCAAATCCTTTAGGCATAGATTTTTGGACCTTGTAGAAGATTTCTCGGATGTTAACATTAGATATATTCCAAAGGAAAATAATAATCATGCTAATAGGTTGGCATCTGTTGGTGTTCAATTTCATGTTCTAAAGGGTATAAAGGAAGACAAAAACCAACCCCATCTAAAGGTGATTGTGAGACCATCCATACTAGATAATGTCAATAATTGGAAGGTATTTTATAGTGACCAAAAGATAGCACTTTTTATATAAGAAGAGGTTGAGTTTTCTTCCAAGAATCAATATACATTATAGAAACAATATAGAGGATAGATTATCCAACTAAAGTCTAACAAGCTCCCCAAAGACCTAGTGACTCTTGAAATCATATTCAATGAAGATGACCAGCTCAAGAATGCGAAGGTAAGCATGTGAAAAAAGAAACAAAACTATGAAAGGATATAAAAAATTAAATATAAGTGACTTTTACCTGGGAAGGTATCCACTAGTCAATAAAAACATGATTTCATTGAATTATGTAAGGAATATAGTTGTATTTTTACATGGGAATATAGTGATTTGAAGGGTTTTGATTAGACTTTGGCTCAACACACTATATAGATATATGGAAATGTCAAACCCATCAGGAAAATAAAAATGAAAAAAATCTCAAGATTGAGCCTCTCATGAATAAAGAACTCACCAAACTGATCAAGTCCAAAATCATCTTTCCCATCAAGCATTCTTCTTGCCTAGCCAACTTAGTCCCTATTAGAAAGAAGAATGGGGAGATCAGGTTGAGTGTGGTATTTAGGGACTTGAATATAGTGTCTATGAGAGACCATTATCCCCTCCCTTACATGGAGAAAATTTTTCAAGTTGTGGTAGGTAGTTAGAGGTTTTCCCTTCTAGATGGTTATTTTTGGTACAATCAAATTTTGGTGAAAGAAAGTGACTAGTACAAAACAACCTTCACCACCAAATGGGCCACATATGCCTATAATAATATTCTATTTGTATTATCAAACTCTAGAGCTACTTTTCAACATGTAATGGATATGGATTTTCAAAGATTGATTAATGATATTGTATTAGTATATCTTGATGATGTGACAATTTTCTCCATGGAAGCAAAAGATCATTTGAATCACCTAAGACACATTTTTGAGATATGTAGAGAGTTTGGGATGTCCCTAAAACTAAATAAGTGTGTTTTTATTGTTCATGAAGGTGAAATCTTAGGCCACATTATTTCCAAGAAAGGTTTATCCATTGATCTAGAAAGGGTAAGTTCCATCTTGGCATTATCCTTACCTAAACATAAGAAGGGTCTACAAATATTATTTGGTAAGATAAACTTCATTAAAAGGTTCCTTATTGATTTTTATAACTTTGTCAAGCCCTTAACCTTTATTCTAAGGAAATATGAGATATTCACTTGGATAGGAAGGAGTAAAGAAAGTTTTGAGGAGATCAAGCAAGCCATTGCCCAAGCTCCTACTCTTGCAAGTCAAAAATTCTTGAAGGACATAAATTTGTAAAATTTTGGGAATAAAGAGGTAATATCTAAAATGCTTACTGAAAATAATGATGAAATTTTTTAACAACCTATTACCTTCTTTAGTCAAGGTTTATACACATATGTTGAGAAACAAATGCTCTGTCATAAGGAGTTCAAAGAAATTTAGGCATATGTTGTCTAATAAAAAGATTAATTTTTTTTACCTCATCCTAGTGTGAAATAATTTATATTGAGAAGATATTTGAATGATAAATCACAAGTTGGATAACTAAAGTGATGGAGTATGATGTGAAGATCAAAACAACCAAGCTAATAAAGGGAAAGGGACTGTGTGAACATCTTTTTTTAGACTTGAAAGAGAAAAGGGAGGTTGTTTGGCACTTCATTATGACCTGATATCAATTATATCACATACCATGATGATTTAGACACAAGACATGATTCATTTCTTGTAAATTAGTGAGTTCCCACAAGGTCTTGATAGAACCAAAAGAAAGTACTTTAGGCTACAATGTATTCCCTATGTACTTGTTGATGGAGTGATATTTAGAAAGGAAATTTTAGGTGTGTTTTTGAGATGTATTGATTTGGATAAAATTGAGAAAGTGTTGCATGAGTTTCATAATGGACCAACTAGTGGTCACTTTGCTCCAAGAACCAAAGCTACTAAAATTAATAAAGCTATTTACTTTTGGCACAGCTTATTTAAGGACACTCATGGTTAGGCAAGGAAATTAAAAAAATGTGCTCTTTTTGATGGAAAACAAAATATAGCTTTATTTCCTCTTCATCTAATCTAGGTTGAGCAACCCTTCATGCACTAGGGTTTGGATTTCATAGTTCTAATTAATACTCCTTTAGTTATGGTCACAAGTGGGTGTTGGCAGCCACTAATTATTTTACAAGATGGGTGGAGGATATAGATCTTAAGGAGGAGAATGAAAAATTAGTCTTGGGCTTCTATGAAGGTATGGTAACCAGGTTTGGATCTCCCTCAATAATCATTTTAGATAATGCATTAGCCTTCTTAGGAACAAGGACAAGTGAATGGTCTTCAAAGCATGGCATTTATCTTATCACCTCCTCTAACAACTATCCCCAAGGGAATCAATTAATTTTGTCTAAAAACAAGAAATTAATTAGGATCATAAAGAGGACTATGGAGGAGAATCAAAGGAATTGGCATACCAACCTAAAAATAGCCCTTTGGGCTGATAGGATCACCCCAAAGTGAGAAATTGGGAACTCACCATACACACTTATGTATGGAAGGGAGGTTAGGCTTCCTATCTCACTTGAATTACAAGCTTTAGACCTCAGCCATCAGCTATAATTGGTGGAGAACGAGAGCATCAAAGTTATGTTATGTGAGTTGATGGAGCTTGATGAGACAAGAAATCAAGCTATGTACACCATGACAACACACCAAGAGCAAACAAAAAAGTATTTTGAAAAGAAGTCCATGCCAAGGATTTTTAAAGAAGTAGACATTGCCCTAAAATTGGATGAAGATAGGGCTAAACTTAGAAATCATACAAATTATGATGCATTATGGAGTGGCCCATATGTGATCATACATTGCAAACACCACAATGCTTTCCAACTATCAAAGGTGGATGGAGAGGAGATGCATATCCCAATCAATGGGATATATCTAAAGCATTGTTACCAAGTTTCTCTTTTCTTTTATACATATTTATTGTTTTTTATTATGTTTCCTAAGTGCCTATACACATGTGTGACTTTGCCATGGTCTTGTTTTGTGTTGTATTTCCTTGGTCTTGTTATTGTTGTTGTTTTATGTTGTATTTACTTGTGTTTAGTTTTGGTATAATCCTTGTTAGTCATATTCAAGAATCCATTGACTCCATTAGCCATGAGTTAGATAAGGCTACTGGATTGGTTAGTATAGTAGGCATATCACCCCTATGAGTCACGAATTTTTGATCAAATTTTGGCCCTTCAAGCCAAAATTTGTCACCCCTTTTTTGAAATGTCTGAGTCTATACCTTTGTCCAAGTCCAATATGAAGGTTTCATTTAGAAGAAGTGTTCCTATAAAAATCCTAAAGTCTTTTACATAAAAAACCCAAGTGTTTTCCTCTTCAAATATTTGTTATTTAGTCTTTTGGATAAGTCCTTTGCAATGAATTCTTTTCATTTTTTACTTTAAGACTTTGCCAAATTCTTTCAAACTTTTTGGTTGAGGCTTTTTTCCTTAATTTTATTTCTTTCAGGCGTTTCATTTAGTGAAATTAGTTTAGAAAAACTACTCGAGGAAATTTTTTCCAAAGGGTGTGTTAACATTCCCAAAGGGTACATTTACAACTTTTTTGAAGGGAATTTTATTTGGAAAGTGGACACTTGTATTTCTTTCGAAGGACACTTGTCTTTCTGAAGGGATGTTTAAAAAAAAATTGAAGGAAAAAATTATATCAAATGTTTTGTCCAAATTTTTTTTTTGAAGGTCCATAACTATTTTTATGAAGGGAAACTCAAAATAAAATGGCATCTTCAATATTTTAAATGGTCACTTGCAACTTTTTTGAAAGACACTTCAACTTTTTTGAAGGGTAGGTGACAACTTTTCTAAAAGACTTTTTCAGGCTAAGTGGAGACTTTCAACATTCTTGAAGGGGTATTTTTAAAAGTGTAAAAGAGTTTTTATGTAGGAGAGTGGACCATTTCACAAATATAAAGGGTATTTTCCTTCTGTAAGAAACATAATTTTTTTGAAGGGTCACTTGCAAGAAGCTGAAGGGTATGTTTCCTTTCAAAAAAGGGTCTTTTTCATTTCTCCCAAGGGTCATTTAAAATAACCAAAAAGGGCCGAATAGAAATCCGAAAGGAATTATTTTAGAGAAATTATTTTAGTAATTCTTTTGGAAAACTTGAAAAGGTGCCACGGATTAATTTTTTCAAACATTTTGTACACAAATTTTTTTTGAGGCATAAAGGACCAAGATAAAAGCTAAAAGAATAGAACAAAAGACCCAAATAAATTATTTCAAGAAAGTGTCAAGACAAGAAGTCTTAGAAAATAAAAGTTTGAAGAAATACCTGAAAGGTGATGACCCATAGAACATTAATTTTAGACTACAGAGACTAGTTGTTGGATTTTAAAAGGAAAGACTCAATGGTATCCTGAAGGAGAAGATAAGAGGTAACAAGTGGAAATTGTAACTAAGGAATTTTGTTTGAGTTGTAACATATTCAACTCTAGTTGATTCAATTACAACTAAGGATTTGGTTCAGTTGGAACTCATTGTAACTAATCCACTCAGTGACATGACATAGCTTGCCTACTTCTCTTGGATGCAAATGTAACTGATCCTTTCAAGATGACACAAGTCTTAGTGACCCTTTGAATTCCTTTGATTGCTCTATCTATTAAGGATATATATATATGGGTCCTCTTGGATCATTTTACCAGCCTCCACTAGTTATGGTGAAACTCTAGCCAGATTTGTACTTGTATAACTCTTGAAGAAATAATAAAAGTTTTTTCCACTCACATGATGTATTATTGTGTATCAATTCAAATCATGTTGTTCTTGTTTAGTGAGATTTTATCTTTCCTAAATTGTTATCCTTAATCACTTACCAAGTGTATATAAAGAGTATTATTACAAGTCTTTAAAAGTATTCCTTTTTAAGCATATAGACATTTTATAAGTGGTTCAAGACTATATTCCTTCTTAGAATTGTCTGTTGCTCTCCTAGATGTGGAGTGCCTTCTTGAATCTAACATGTGAAACACTGATGTGATAGTGCACAAAGAGCTATGGGTTTTGTGTGAAATAAGCTTGTTGGTCTTTAAGTAGTGTATTTTCAATCCAATTGGGTGGACATTATTCATTGGTGCATGACTATTTTGTTTTTTTATTGGTTTTCCATACCCTCTTCATGTACAATTGATAGATTAGAGAGAGCCTTATAGGTTCATTAAGGGGAGCTATCCCTTAATATAGAGATTCATCTCAATCAAATTTTCACCCACAACAAGAGAGGTGATTCCATTTTGTTTCTTGAATGAGGAGAAATGAGCATCTCTTTAGCGGTGAAAATCTAACTACTAACAACAAGGACATAAGGATTTTATCTTTATAATGAATCCAAGTGGAAGGTGGCGTAGAAGTTCAAGGAATAGTTTTGGGGATTGGAAAAAGTAGTTAGAGTATTCTTTTTTTTTTTAGAGACTTTAAATATTTTCTCCAATAAAAAGCCCATGACTCATCATTCAAAATAGATTATTGTCTTCTAGTGGATATCTTAGCCTATAAGAATTCTTGAAAGTTATTGGAAGCAAATACAAGTTAAATTGTTGATGAGGATCAGTCCTGATTAGATTAAAATTTGGTAGAGATTTTAAGAAAGGTGGTGGCAACTCATTTATTGATTTTTGTATGCATGCTTCACCTTCTTCTTTCTTCCTCTCTTCTATATAACACCAATTATATCTCATATGTAAGAGTGCTCATTTTAAGAAGTATCATGGGACTCTTTGAAATATTAAAAGATATGCTCTTTCTAATAATGCTAAAACCTATAAATTTTATGTAAGAACTACCTCTTAATTCAATAAAAAATTTATTTACCTATCTCTTGCCTTTGATTAGTGTTTAGTAAGCTTGTACATGATGGCCTTGTCAAGAAGATTATTCCATATCCATTTTCCTTATTACTTACCTCTTTTAACGTGTTTTAAATTTAATTATTGGTCTAAATTAGTGTTCTTTCTATCATTTATACAAGCTCTTACCGAGTCTTAAAATTCCTCTTTACTTTCATTCATTGCTTCCTAAACCTAGTTTATGAAAAACATATGCACTTAGCTTGATTTTGAGGATGTGTGAGATAATATTTTCTTGTGCTTATCTAGTGTGGGTTCAAGCACATGGGAGTCTTCATTTTTTAGTTGGTGCATCACCTTGTTATCTTTACCTTTCTAACTCTTTTCTTAGTAGTAACATTAGTTTAGGTGATTCAACATAAGGAAGTTGGCCTTCTCCAGAGATTCACCCCCATAAAAGGTTACCCATAGCCTAGGGTTATTACTATAGTATATCTCAATTGGAGAGAGCCTGAAGAACCCTCTATAAGGGTGAAAATTGATGGTACAACAACACCCAATATCTATGAATTCAAGGAGATGCATTTGTGCCATAATATTTCTCACCAGTGTATTCAAGAATAGTTAGACATTTAAAATTTGGGTTCATATATGATCATTCAATGAATAAATAATACTTTATTTACCCACTTCAATATGACATTATAATATATATTTTACAAATCTAGATGATTATAATGTTATGGACTCAAGATAATTTCTAGTAACACTCTTCATAATATTATAGTCTCAAATTAGGTTCCCCTTAGATTAGTGGTCTATTAGCTCTTCCTCTCTTGGTAATATATTATAATCTATTCTTTCTCTTTCTTTTCTTTTGGGGATCTCTCCCTATATCCTTCCTTGATGGGAAGACTCCAATGTAACTCCCCATAGTTAATGTGTTTTCTACCCTTTCCTTATTTTAATGCTATCTTGGCCTAAGGATAGATACCTTGCCATCCACTACCATTTATTCATAAATCATTGTCAATATCTTTAATCAACCAAACTTCCCATGATTTTCCCTTGTAATTCCTATTATGGTTATTGGGTACACATGGTTACTTTTCAAGATCATGTCATTTTGTGATGTTTCACACATCAACATGGTTATATAAATATATGTTTATCTCTATCGCATTCCATCCTAATCACATGTTATGGTTACAGATTTTGATTGAGTGCTCTAACTATTGTGTGTCTATATTGATCTCACTTGTTGCGCTCTTTCACATGTTACTCTTGGACTTAGTTGATTTCATGGGGTTAAAATAACTTGCACTAAACTAGTTGTCTATCCTCAAATAATGAGTCTATATCTTTATTTATTTCCTTTTTCATCCCATTTATCCTTGTATATTTTCTATAAGAAACTAATTCATCTATAATATACTTATATAAAATCTATTTTATGTGTAGCTCATCAGGAGATGCTTTCTAGTATTATTAGTTGAAAGTGAAACCTTGGTAGCCTCCTAAGGTTCCTCCTAAAATATACCCTAGGTGGTTAAATCTTTTATATCTCACCAACATCTTTATTAGGATTTGGGACCTTGGGTTGGGTGTACTAGCTCAATCCCTTCTCACTTGTGACATATTTTGTCAAGGTATCTAACTCTACCTTATGATCTACATTATAAATAACATGATATATATTTCTTAATATATTATTGTGTTTTATCCAAAAAAAAACCATATTATTATGATTAGGAACATGGTCAATGTATGAAAGTCCCATTGTCCATAAATATCCTCATACCATCATGTATGGGGAACCCATGTTCCTTTATTCTAATCTCCTTCAGTTTCTTTACAAGACATTTCAAAGTAGCATTCATTACTAAATAGCTTCTTCATAGAAAAAATATCCATGCTCTTTGGAAATGGATGAGTGAAATTCATCTAGTTGATTATTATTTTTGGTGAGTCCCATTAATTTTTAGGTGAAACTAAGAAGCTTTGGGATAGCTCCCAAGTTTTCCATCCTTGATGGGCATGGTCACAACATCCTATAAATTGTAGTCAGGCCTAATAAAATACTACCATTTATGGTAGTGTGGGGTTCTTATATACCCTTAAATTTTCTCTCTCCCATATATAATCTTTGAAGTACTTCCATCCTCTAGGTTCACTACTCCACCATAATATTACAAAGTTTCCAAAATTATCAATTTTCATTATCATATAACTACACTCACTGATATCCAATCATTTTCTCTTATTATCAAGGGTGTATTCATGTGAAATTATTCACAAAGATACCTATGACTTATCTTATTATTATTTACATCTACCCATCCACTTGTGTTGAAGGCCCATGACTCCTTCTAGATTCATCTTCTATGTGGCTACCTCACTCAGCTGATGGGTACATTACTCAACTACTATTTCCTATAGGTCCCCTATCTTCCTTCAATCCCAAAAAATAAATGTGATTCACCATATTTCAACCTTAATGATTAAATTTGTCCCAAAAAATTAATTTTTGATTTCTTCACCTCTCATGATCTATTTTATTCCACCCCAAATGTTTAAACCCTAACCCCTTGGTTTTATTTCTTCTTTCCTCCAAATTTATTGGATTGTTATAATATATCCTTAGTATAATGACTCTTAATTATACATTTTTTATCATCCTTATTTATCACTTTCACTCCTAAATTTGGTAATGTTATCATCAGCCATCATCCTTTACTTATAAGTGTTAAATGGTCAAGTTCATCTAATCAATACATTGACAACTATACATTATATAATGAAAATACTTATTTAAAACTATGTTTTATATGGTATCCTAAGAATTAATGCCTTGATATTAAAAATTATGAGAGGTGGGATATCTTCTACATTCCTTGATCCTTCCCATGCTTGTATTTTTTTATTGAGTTACTTCTCACACCACTCAGTTTTGACAAACATACATTATTGTGGATCAAGCCTAAGATATTTTATCATTTCTTGTACTTTTATTTATTCTTTTCCTTTTTTATTCATATAAAATGTAAAATTTGGTAACTTGAGTATGACTAATAACACCCAATCCATATGTCCATTTTGTTTTCTCTCGACTCTCTTAGGCATGTTTTCATAGTTTCCTAGTCATCTATAGCCTTATAGACATGACCCTTGATAACCCAAGATGATATTATAATGACAAATCCATCTCTTAGGTCTCCAACCCTTAGGAAAACAATGCCCAAACTTTTACTCTTATGTTGAAACTCAGGGGTGTCCTATTTTGGCACTATTGTTCAAGTGAAATTTTGGCTTAAATGATCATATTCTGCTAGATCCTTATCTTAATTCATGTCAGCCTAATGTGAATTTATTTAACTGATGATCATTAAATTCCCTATAAAATTCCATTCAAAATCAATTTAGAGGGGTTGACACTCATTTACACGAGAGAATCAAGAATACAAGTAAGACTACTCAAGCACTCTTCCCTATTCCCTGTATATAGCCATCCAACAATATTTAAATCTTACTCAAACCTTTACACTAGTGCCTAATCATTCTAATTTAACCTATTTTTACATTTACTTGCATTTTCATCATAGTATTATATCAAGCACTTCAATGGGACAACTACATATAACTTGATCCCTACTCAGAGTATTGGTATGTAGGCAATGTGCCCCCACAAGGGGTGTGAAGTGTGTCCAACATATCCTTTACATACTAACCCCTTTTACCTATTTTACAACATTCTATTTATTTTCATAAAAGACATAAACACATGAATAATCAACGCTACAAGGATTTTCATTGACAATAGGGATCTGAAATTTGGTACATAGGCTTACACAAATGCTATGAGCAAAACCCAAAAAAATCATATCTATTTGAGTGGTTTGGACATCATTGGACAGAAGGGTGTCAACTTTTTGATGGTCCTACCCAATCAAGAAATGAACTATAGATCTTAGTTTGTGATAATGCCCCAGTCTTATTCCTCTAGTATTAGACTCTGTCTTAGCCATAATATCTTAGAATAAGCTAAGTCATCTTTTCTCTCACTCATTACTATTTTTAGAAAAGGGAAAAATATAACTTGTTTAAATAAATTAGTGGCTTAATTATTGCATATTATTTATTGATTTTATCTACTCATACCTATTTATTATTTAGTAATTATAAAACTAATTTCCCAAAAATAATAAATTATTTGGTGAGCCCAACTTCAAATTTTGCAAAAAAACCCTAGAAAACCTAGGGTAAATTCCTAGCTAAATTTTCCCATTTTCTTAATTTTTTTATTGAATATTAAAATAAAAAAATTCCTCTCAATTTTTAAAATTTTGTAGTAAATTTTAAAATAAATTTATTTCAAACCCTAGTTACATCAACTAGCTCCCATTAATTTGCCATTAATTTTCTAATCAATTTCTAAACTTTTACTAGCATATTTTAATTGAAAACTCAGTTCAAATTTAAAAAATTCATGGTATTTTTTTTAAATTTTTTTTATAAAATCTTAGTTTCATTTAGTATCTATTTAAATCACTAATTTTCCAATAAATTTATGATTTTTCACTTGCATATCCAACTCAGAAATTCACTTCAAATTTCAAAAATTCATAGTATTTTTTCAAATAATTATCTTTCAAAACCTTAGTTTCATATACTAGGTCCCTATTCTTCTTGAGGTATCACCTTACATTTATAATCAGATTAAAAAGATTGATCTTACTTATTTTCACATATTTCTTGCATATCTTGTGAATAATAAGGAGGCCTTACTTAGTCCTATCATGTACATGAATGATGAAGTATACCATATGTTAGTACTATGTTTCATCCTTTGCATTTCATGTTTAATTTTTATAATAAGGGATGATATCAAAAAAATTATTTCTAAAAATGCATAAGATTTCAATATTTCATTTACATACTCTATCTCTATCATGCAAAATAATTTCCAACTCTAGTTTGCTAAACACATTAGACATATCAGGGCACATGTCAAAATTGTTTATCCATTCATGCAAAATGTAATGATCCTTGTACCTTTATTCATGTATTTCATATGGAAAAACATTCAATTTTATCATGATAAATACATTAGACATATCACAACACATGTCAAAATTTTCTATGCATTAGTGCACAAATCCATGCTCTCTATCCCTTGTTTGCTATCTAACATATGGAATGTTCTTTATAATCATATTACTATACAATTTAAAAATATAATTACATGAATTTCATCCAATATACATTATTTCTAACTTGATATATCTAACTCTTTGGATACATACTAAAATGATCCATTACATAAGCTAACAACCACCTATCAAGTTTTAATGTCATATCTTATGCACATGAAATATTTTGCTTCTTTTCCTCTCACCCAAGAGGGTGATAGCTGATTTACCTCTAGCTAGGTCCATGATATCACCCATCCAAAAGTTGAGGTATCCTATACTATTATTCCTAATGCATACATTCAACCTATAACTTCTTCATACCCTATTCAACATATGTGTTTACATGTTCAATCGAAAGCAACTAAGGTTTACACTTGTGAGACTAAGGGATCAAATCACCGGTATGAGTGAGTTAATTTTAGATTTACAAATGTATAATCATCTATTACATGAAAATATCATAATAGTGGAAAATTAGATTATAATACAAAAGCCTCAAAGGCACCCTAGTGTCGATCATATATATACACCTTCACCTAGTCAATTTGTTGTAAGCAATGTTACATATCAAAACAAGAAATCACAACAAAGTAACTCCAAAAATAGTGATTCAAAAAACATTCAAAGATAAAATAATATTTCAATTGAGGTACTAATGAAAATTATTAAATCTGTGTTGATCAAACTACCTCCTCTACATCCAATCAGAAGATCTAGATATTATTTTGCATATCATATAATGCATGGGAATCACATAGAATCATGTTTGGCATTGAAAAAACATATACAATAGATAATTTCTCATGAGGACCCTATAAAAGGTAAATTAGTCAAGTAATCCATGATGACATAGGAACACATTTATAAATGGTCAAATTCAAAAATAATATAGAAGTGCTTACCAAAGCATAACTCAGAACAACAAAAGGATCAAATAAAAAAATCAAAACAACAAACAATACCACAAGAATAGGTGAAACATGAAAAATATGCAAATATACCTCTCCAAAATGAGTCTAAAATTTCAAAGTAGTATGTGTTTGGTCAAAAATATCTATAATAGTTTTATTTTAAAGGTTGGTGTTGGGAAAACATGCTCAGGCATCATTACTCTTATTCTAGCAGTTGATATTGTTTGTCACCAAGGTTTGTGATTTATTTAACATCATAAGAAAAATCATTTAAATCTATAAGCTATCAAAGAAAAATATCTATATATAGCCAAAGTAAATACTAGCACTCCATTAGTTCAAAGTCATGATGATAATGATGAGTGGAACAACATAGGCTATTATGATTTCCAAGATACAAATGATACATTCAAATATTTAGATTCATATTATCAACCATTCCATTATGATTCACAATCATGCATGATTATTTTATTTGGTACAAGGCAACATGATAGCGAGTCTCCCATGAGACTCATCGATTAGTATCATTTCTTTGTAGTATTACTTGTACATAGATTCCTTTTGATTTATTGTACATAGTTTCTCAACATTTCCTATACATAATTTTTTCTACTTGATTGTACATAGTTCAAATATTCCAAAATATAAAAATAATATAATATTTAAAAAATCCAAAAGACATTAAAATATAACAAAACACAAAAAAAAATCATTATATGTATCATCCATGATTTAGATTGCTACTACTATACTGGACTTATATTTTCTATTTCATGCTATTGTATGTTGATTTATCTACATTAACATGCTTCACTTGATCTTATTTGAGTGTGTACAGTGACATCTATATCTTTGACTGCTTCCTTCTATCCATTGAAGGGGCATCCTAATTCTACATTTGACACACACATCAATATACATACGCACTGGGGGAATCTCCTACACGACTACACCATCCAGGTTATGTCATTCCTACACTACACACTTCAATTTATCATGCTGATGTACATTACTAACAATCTTAAATAGATTACTATATCAACATTTCATTAGTATCCAAAAATTATGTATCCCTTAGAATATACCTAATCTTGTACTAATATGTATTTCATACTCTCACTCTTACTTTGATTAGTTATATATGATTCTATCATTCTTATTATTACATGGTTTCTCTTTTTTTTTAGCATAGCTTGTTTTATTGTATTTTCAGTTCTTACTTGTCTCATGTGTGTGCTATAGGACATTTTCCAATGTATTTTTATTCTATTCATGTGTGTGTACCTTTGGAAAATTTCCAATGTTCCTTTCTTGTACTATTTTATGTGCCTATGGCCCTTGTGCCAATCTTTCTTTTCTATGGTATGTTTATGTGGCATTTGAACATGCCTTGTATGTTTGCTTTCCAAGATGAGTGACATGTGCCCATGTCCCTTGTTTTCTTGTCCCCTTGGCCACCCTTGTATGCTTCTTGATTCCTAATTTGTATGCTTGTTACTTGATTGTTTTTCATTTTTGAAAATACCATGATCCATATAATGCATTTCCTTGGTTTCTTAGATGCCATGATAGACATCATGTTCCATCTCTCTTTCATAATAACTAACAACTAACCCTTTCATTTCTAGTTCAACACATTTCACATGATAATATATATATATATATATATATATATATATATAGACATATATATATGTATATATATGTATATATATATATATATGTATGTATATATATATGTATGTATATATAAATGTATATATATATATATATATATATATGTATATATATGTATATATGTATATATATATGTGTGTATATATATATATATGTATATGTGTGTGTGTGTGTGTGTGTGTGTGTGTGTGTGTGTGTGTGTGTGTGTGTGTGTGTGTGTGTGTGTATAAGAATTCCCCTATTGATCTAACAATCTCTCAATATAAATATTTCTATATCTCGAGATATATTATCAATTATCAATTCTATATCATGTATCTATGTAACATAACACACTTGTAGGGCTATTTATTTTAAGGGTAGTCATTAGTCGGTCTTCATTCATACCCTCAGAATATGGGGAAATAACTAGGGGTTTTGTCATAGAGACCAAAGCTTGTAGTGGTTGAAATAGTAGTTTTTAGAACACTCAAAATATAATCTAGACATTAGACTAGGTAGAATAGACTAGGCAGACAATAAAGAATCTAGAATAGTCATCAGATTTGGCCTCAAAAAATAGTGCCAAAGTTGGACTACAACATTAGATAATAGGGTGTCCTATATTTAGTGATCCTATCTAGACAATATAGAAATCAATTTTTCTAGAAATAAAAAGAAAGGTGATTTCAGTCACAAGTTTGTCAGTATAACATAGTCTAAATTCAGCTTTTTTTAGTACAATTTTTCATTAGAGAATATAGATATAGGGGGAATCATGCATGGCATCATGGCTCTTACTTTTAGTTTTAGATTAGGTAGTTGATATAACTTCCAAATCATAATCCAAGCTATAGATACTAGTTATTGTGGGCAATGTGCATGGCACATTGGTCCTCCTCTGTTTCTAAGTTTATTTTATATTTCCTAAACATTCTTAGCATTTACATGGTTTAATCCATCTATAGGTAGTTGGAATATTATTTTATGTTTGGATTTCATACAAGATTAACTTCTTGAGTACTTGAGTTCCTATGTTGGCTTCCACATAAGCCTATTGCACTAGTTTGAAGTGGATTTCATATAAGCCTAATGTCCATATTTTTAAATGGCCAAGAGTGGCCTAATCTATATAATACATTTGGCTATCCCTTCTAACATTGTTAGATTATAATATATTCATGGGATTTAGGAGCCATCTCATAAAATATCTATTTCATATCAGTATCACTTCATAGCTTCACTTCATGGGGCAATGATGGAGCCAAAGGACTAGATAATATTTGTATTCTTCTTCCACCTATTCAAAGGGATTGAACACATAGTCCAAACATCGATTGACACACACACATGATTAATTATCTTCACTTAGTAGGAGATGATGGAGGAAAGGGTCTTGCCTTTGCATTCTTGAGCTAGTTCTAAGAAATTGAGTGCTCAGCTCTTTTTATGATATTAATTTTGGTACAAAACACAACCAACATAATTTAGCATCATAATAGGTTTTGTAATGGTTTACATACCTGGCAAGGTGTATTCATTCCTTTATCTTCCTCTCTCTCTTATCCAACTTTTATACATTCTTAATATATATATATATATATATATATATATATATATATATATATATATATATATATATATATATATATATATATATATATATGAAAAATATAAAGTGTACCTAAACATAACTATAAAGGTGAAGCTCATGATCTTTTTTGATGTTGGATGTTTGTAGAGAGAACATGGTGTAAAGTGTGAATCTATAATGAAAAACATGGAGTAGATCAGTCCTTACTAGATACGCTATATATAGCGTATCTAGTAAGGACTGATCTACTCTATGTTTTTCATTACAGATTCACACTTTACACCATGCTCTCTCTACAAATATATAGCGTATCTAGTAAGGACTGATCTACTCTATGTTTTCATTACAGATTCACACTTTGCACCATGCTCTCTCTACAAATATATAGCGTATCTAGTAAGGACTGATCTACTCTATGTTTTTCATTACAGATTCACACTTTACACCATGCTCTCTCTACAAACATCCAACATCAAAAAAAATAATGAGTTTCACCTTTATAGTTAAGTTCAGGTACACTTTCTATTTTTCATTTATCTTAGCATTTCACTTTTATACCTCACTAGAATAAAGGGGCAAAAAATGTAGTAATATATAATGCAAAATTTGGTAACTTGAGTATGACTAATAACACCCAATCCATAGGTCCATTTTTCTTGCTCTTTTAACTCTCTTATGCATGTTTACATAGTTTCCCAGTCATCTATAGCCTTTCAAACTGAACCCTAGTTAACTCAAGATGATCTTCCCATGACAAATCCATCCCCCTAGGTGTCTTACCCTCAAGACAATATCACTAAAACTCAAGGTGTCATATTTCTAGTGTTATTTCCCATGTGCAATTTTGGCTTAAATGATCATATTCTCCTAAATATTTATCTCAATTCATGTTGGCCTAATGCAAATTCATTTAAACCATGATCATTAAATCCCCTATAAAAGGCCATTAAATTCCATTTAGAGGGTTTATCACTCATTTACAAGAGATAAGAAAAAATAAAAGAAATACTAATGAATCACTCTTCCATATTCTCTACATACAACCATCAAATAGTATTTCAAGATTATTCAAACCTTTACACCAATACCTAGTCATTTCAAGTACACTCAATTTTGCATTTACTTGCATTTTTTGTCACACTATTTTACCAAGCACTTCAATGGGATAAATACATATAGTTTGATCCCTCCTTGGAGTATACTATGTGGTAGCATTTCCACACATGGGGTGTGAATTGCATCCAATATATCCTTTACACAATAACCCCTTTCCCTATTTTCTAAAGTTCTATTTAATTTCATAGAGGATAAAAAGACATGAAAAATTATCTCTATAGGGAGTTATATTGAAAATGAGGATCTCAAATTTGGTAGACAAGCTCAAATAGATTCTATGAACAAAACCCAAATAAATCATATCTCTATGAGTAGTTTGGACAATAGTGGCAAGACCAAGACTACAACACTAGACAATACACTATCCTATTTTCAATGGTCCTATCCAATCAAGAAATGAACTCTACATCTAATTTTATGATATTGTCCCAGTCCTGTTCCTCTAGTATTAGACTTTGTCTAAGCCATAATAACCCAGAATAAGCTAAGACATATTTTTGCTCACTCATTACTATTTTTAGAAAAGGTAAAAATACAACTTGTTTAAATAAATTAGTGACTTAATTATTGCATATTATTTAATAATTTTATCTACTCAGACCCTTTTAATATTGATGAATTATAGATCTAATTTCCAAAAAATAATACATCACCTTTTTTCACTCTACACAACTAGAAAACTAATTGTTCTTCATTCTATATACATATGTCTCTTTCTATCTTAATTTTGACTTGGTCAACATGTCATATTTTCTTGCATGCTATTATTAAATCTTTAAATGACATTTATCATAGCCTCATCCAATAAAATTATTTACTTCTCCTTATGTATTTTGGAATATTTCATACATTTTAATATTATAAACACCATCTCCTATCCCACACTAAAATATATATCTAGTCCTCTAGTGTAGGTTACTTTGAAATCCTCCTTCCAAGTGTCTATGAAAATTGCCTCTTTTTAATCCAATAAAAACACATTTTATAATTTTACATAAATCTTAAACTCACCAATATATTATATGTATGGTGGTTATGAATTTTTGAATAAAGTTCCCACTTGACTAGTGCCTCTTATTACCTCCTATGCACAACTACCACACATAAATATTACTCTATTATACCAAGAAAAACTAAAACAAAATGGATGAGACAACTTTATTAAAACTTCAAGATAAATATATTACTTCTTCAATATATTAATATGTTACCCAATGAAATTATCATGCAGGAGCATCTTAGTACCATTATGTGATTCATCATCAAGCCATCCTAAGGATTGACAGTTCTCACTCATGGGACAAAGGTGGTAGATGTAGATATAAGGGTAGGGTACCTTATTACTATAAGATAATTCTCTACATGAAATCCAAACCATCATTTATTGATGATTATAACCAATTTGGTAATTTTTTATAGGCCTCTTCTTAATACATGTAGTAGGTGTTGGTCCTAACATGGCATACAGGCTTTGAATGACAAGTGTAAGGGGTCATACAATGAAATAGGAAGACCTCCTCCAATAATAGAATAACAAGTCTCACAATATCATTATATTAAAATAATGGTTAGTGTATATTTTGCATCAATCACCATGTGTTAGTTCATATAGGTGGTTTAATTGTAATTTCCTACTTCTCCACCAATTAGTCTCATAGGTTTCCCACACCCATTGGTCATTATTTTTATTTTAGGTGGTGGATAAAACTTGATATTTGTCCCATACCTATTTATCCTCATCATTTTTCCCTTAACACACATTGATGATGTTAGATTTGGTGTGGGGGTTCTTTGTGGTTATTGTAGGCTTGACATTCACAGTTTCTTGAATAGTAGTGAACATGATAAGTATGTGTTTAATTCCATTCTCAAATATAATGTATTTTTTTAATTGAATATTCACATCAATATTTTAACATTATGCATTTACCAATAATGCAAAGTGGTTTCCTTTCTCAATAAGATTGTCACCTCAAAGTTAGCATTGAACATGAATTTTAAGATCTTGATGCCATCATTGTATAAAATACCAATTGGTTTCAATTTGAACTTATTGGGAATGTTAGGGATGTGAGGTGAAGATTTTTTTTGAGTATTTACCATATTAAAACATGAATCCAATATGAATATGTTAATTTACCCCCAATATCCATCAAAATGGCATAGATAGAATAGTTGTTTATTTTAACATTGACAAGTAACTCTTGATTATAGCTTATACTTGGTCAACATGTATATTAGGTCCATAATACAAAAATATTATGGCTACTCATGATAATTCTAATACATAAGGTTCTTCACCATGGGGATCATCTCATGTGTCATAGAAGGGACACCAACTTTATAATTTCCCCATCTTATATCTCTCATGCATAGAGTTTTTTTTTAGGCGTCTCTCTCCATATCTTAATAGGATTAATTTATTACTGTAGCCTTTGGATCACATGTAACAATTAGTGTAAAAACTATTCATCAGACATCATCTTCTTAAGGGGTAAGATGTAGAGTGAATGACATCAAAGCCCCATTTCGCAAGCTCACATATTGGCCTGGTTTCACTTTGATGTATAAATACATCAACCAATGTCAACATTTCAACATGGTGTCTGATATCCTATACCTCCTCCTACTATGTGAAAATTATTTTTTTCACATCAAATCATACTATCATCATTATTTATTTCTTCCTTATTTGTGATTCTCTCATATAATTCTAGGAAATCCTCTACACTATTTGTAATAAAGTAATATGTATATAGGGATTATGAGGGTAATCATGTTTTGCATGGTATATTGAACCACAATAGTAATAATAATGTAATGTAAATATACCCCCACCACATCTCTATCTAGACATATATTTTCATGATATTATGCTGGATAGTCATATCCAAGGTTCTCTATCCCATATCTTGATGGTCCTCTAATAGCCAATCATTCATACTATCTGTTTGCTTCATGGAATTATTTAATCACTTGATAGTTATTCTATTATGGGTGTAGGAATCATAATACTTGTAGTATAGAGTCTCTCCAGTATCATTCAAACATTTTAGAAGAGGGTAGTAATTAATCTCATGGTCCTCATGTAAAACATCATAGGATATGTACATGGTAAAATTATATCTCTTTAGGAATTTTTTTTTTCCCTTCCAATTTATAGTATAAACACCACAAACTAAAGCACATGTTTTATAATGCCTATATTAGGATTTGATGCAATAATGAATCCATTATCATGAAAAGAGACTCTCTATTTGCACTAACTCCCATATATTAAGTACAATAAATATATAATTAAAATGTATTATATAGTTATTCACATGGATTAATGAATATGCACATCTTAAGGGAACACCAAATTGGTCAAATCAATATGCCAAAAAACCACTGATAATGTTTCAAAGTATGAAGCACATAAGGTAACTTAGATATCAGGATTTTAAACCCTAAATCACACAAGTGAACACTTTCACCTAGTTATTATTATTCTCCTTAAGTTTATAAATTATCTACTACTTAAATTTTGGGAATAAAAACTATTTTAGGAACGCATCCTTTAATAAATTATAATCCATAATGGCTTGTGCAAGGTCTAATTATATATACTAGGAATGCACTTAGTCTAGTAGTGTGTTAGATAACTACACTACCTTATTATCAGGTGAGGTAATTGCATTCACTCACTAAATGATCTAACATTGTTTCACATGTTCTATTATCCTCTTGACTATATGATACACACATAAGCTTAGGACCATCTTATATTATATTTCAAGGACAAATATAGGTCCAACTAATGAATATGATACTAATATTATTATCATGTTACTTTAAGGTATACATGGACTTAATATTACCCACTATAGTTTGACTACCCTACTAGTTATCATAAATGGTTTTTTAGTGACTACTTTGAGTGCTTATTAGGACTCCAATGGTCCATTATCACTTGAAACTTCATCTAGAGTTGAACCACTCATACAAGTGCCTATGGCCCCTCCCATAGGTATCATACCAAAATACATGGTATCCACCTAGTATAAGAGATACATATCCACTAGGTTGAGTAATCAATATAAAACTTACACAAATGAGGGAATTTCCTAGAACCTTGTTATAAATATTACTATGTCACCTACCTCTTAAATGTCTTGGTACTTTTACTTTGATTCAAATTGATGTGCATGAGCATGGATATCAGGTTGAGGTTTTCTTAGCATTCCCATGTTATATTATTCATGTTTATCCCCATCCTATGATCTCTCAACCTCTTCTTATAAGTCCCATTCTTACTTCCTTTCACTCATTTCCTCATCATTAGAGTGTAATAACTAAACATGAGAGTCTTCCTGATTCCTTGACCATTTACTATGCATCCTCAAAACATATTTAGAGTCTAAATATCTCATTTATGATCCATGTCAGTCATTACCCTCTACCTGAAAAATAGATTACACACCATCCCAAAAATGAAACCAAAAATGTTGCATGTCTATTTTATCTTAGAGTGTAATAGGTCACCAATATATGTGACGAAGCTATCCTTAAATTCTTACCAAAGGGAAAGATATAAATAGGGAAGGGTAAGTTGGAGTTACTTACATACAATGATGTGTAGGATTAGGGAATATTTTTTGAGGATCAAGGAACTTCAAGGTCTATATGCCTAGGATCTAAGAATTGGAGGGGAGGCATTTATGATATAAGTTTTCAAACCAAAAAATTAAAACATAATTAAAGACTTTAACCTTAGGATTTTTATATTTATTAAATTAATAAATAAAACTTTATTTACTAGCTTAAGTATTAATATTAATCTATAATTTACAAAAATAGATGAACAAAACATTATGGAATCAAGATCATTTATAAAAGTGCTCTTACTAATATTACAGTCTCTAATTTGGTTCCCCTTACATGGATGATTTATTATCTCTCACCCTCTTGTTTATTTATTCCAATTCATACTCTCTCTCTCTCTCTCTCTCTCTCTCTCTCTCTCTCTCTCTCTCTCTCTCTCTCTCTCTCTCTCTCTCTCTCTCTCTCTCTCTCTCTCTCTCTCTCTCTCTCTCTCTCTCTCTCTCTCTCTCTCTCTCTCTCTCTCTCTCTCTCTCTCTAGTGGGAAATCTCCATTGCAACTCCCTGTAGTTGATGCATTTATAACCTTTTCCTTGATTAAATTACAAATTTAAACGAGGCTTTTTCCTATCCATCCAACACTAATAATTAATAAAACCTTGTTAGGCTCTTTGTCTATCAAAACTCATATCATTTTCCTTGCAATTCTTACTATGCTTTCTAGTTCCCTATGGATTATTATCCAAATCCTATCATTATGTTATGTTACACACATCAACATGGTTCTAGATACCTTCATTTTTATTATTGGCATTCTATTCTAACTTTTTGCATTAGTTATGGAGTTTTTTATTTCATGTTCCACTTCTCAACTATTGATAATTCTCTCTCTTGTTTCGTACTTGTAAGCATTAGTCTTGGACTTAACCAATTTTGGCGGTAAAAAACATGAAAGTTTAAGTTGGATGAAAATGAAGGAACTAGCCTAATATATCAATTTTTAGATCAAGTAATCTTTATAATATAAAAATATTTAATAATTATTCATTTATAAAATATTAATTAATTGTTAACAAAGTATTAAAATGTTTGATAAATAAATATTAACAACAATATGGTAAAAAATTCTTGTCTTCTCTTTCATAACAAGGAGTACCTTATAATTAGCGACAAAATAGGTGTATAAAAAATAAAAATAAAAATATAAATATAAAACAACAAAATAAAAAGAGTAGGAAAGAAGAAATAAACAAAATAAAACAATATATATATATATATATATATATATATAATGAAAAGAGAAGCGAAACAATTTAACAATTATAAGAAATATCCTACTATGAGATAAAAGGAATGATAAACCAATGTTAAGAGATAAAAAACTAAATAAATAAGACGTAGTCCATGAAAATAGTATAATAATAACTAACATGTGATCTCTTATAATATAATTATAAATTAAGACATCACTTCTGGCATACATATATTCATCATGCATCAAACTATAAGATTTAAAGGCAACAAGAAATCATGATAAACACATATTATATCCTTAGACAAACATAATAAAACCATTTTAATCATCACTAGACATAATTTCACTAAATTTATCCTCTTAAATTATGGGTGAAAGACTATTATTTCAATTCAAGGTGAGATGAATATTTTTAAAATTAGGATAATGAGAGTTTAAATCAACAAAATGATTTGTTTTCTTGAAATTATATTCCATGTTAGTTTATAATAAATAATTTTGAGTATTCTTAGGTTTCATATATTTAATCAATAATATTGTTTCTAACTCCATAACATTGAAATATTTCAAACATTCAAAATATATACAATTTATCATGTCATTTGATTTTGATGTAAAAATACAAGAATAATTAAAAGTGGCATACTCACCTATCAATATCATATCATAAACTTGAAAATATGGAAACTCAAATATTTTAGATTTGATTTCTATCAATTTATTTATCAATTCAGTATCCATAACATCAAGGACTTCAAAGTCTTATTTTATTGTTATGATACTTGTTCCAACATTGTAGAGATCAAAATATTCATCGCAAATGTGATTCTTTGAATCAAAAGTCACATGATAATTATAATAAGGATTTGATTTAGAATTTATATTTTTATAAATAGAGATAAAACATAAGGATAATAAAAAAAAATGTTGAGATAGTAAGCATATTATAACTCCAAAGAAATTTCCTTATCTCAATTTTGATTTCTAGCTCAGAAATCCTAAAAACATCATTAGTTTATCCATTATACATATAATGAATAATTAAGTTTAAAAAATGGTTATTATTATAAAAATAATATTAATTAAATTATTTATTAGTCATATAAAATGAATCATATTTTTCTAATTCTAAATATGATGAAAAATTAGGATTTGATTCTAAATCTAAATATTCTGATGAAGCATACAAACTAATTCTAATTTTTGAGAGCCATTTTAAATATTCAATGCTATGATTTTATCATAAATAATAAGTATTGAAAATTATTTAGGAATTTTATTTTCAAAATATAAAATTAAAGTAGAGAATTTTTTTTTATTTGAGCATAACATGATCAAGTAAGTAAATATTACCAAAAAAAAGAAGTTTATCTTTGAATGTGAATAAATGTCAAGGTTGAGATAAAGTCAACAATACCAATTTTTTGAATAATTTTAATACAACTATCATGTATATTATTGTTGTAATAAAGAAATAAAATTTCATGACTTGGTCTGAAAGAAACATGGATTTCATTTAATTTTGAAATAGAGTACAACAAAAATTCCCTAATTGATTATTCTTGGTACCAAAATATCATAAAAAGGTTATTATGTTTTGATATAATTGATTTTAAATTATTTTTTTATGTATATAAATTATGTATGAGATCATCCATCTTCATTATAATTGAGTAAGAAATAATCACTAAACTAGAATCAATAAATGAGTGACTAGTTATGATAAATATGAACAAAAAAATGGTGATAAACTATGGTAAAATCAATCATTGAGTATAAGAATGGATAATCTTCCAAATAAAAAATCTTTATTCAAACTTACCTAATAGAGTGACCAATTTTTTAATAGTTACATTTTTGATGTCAATGAATTAACCATTCCCTATCATGAAGGTCAATATGGAAATGTAATAGTTTAATCATAAGGGACATATGGGTGAGAATATGTCTTGAGACATGAAAGAGGTTATTTCAAGTTATGTGGATTAATATATTTAATAATAAATATAAATAAATATTATAAACATTTTATAAAATCTATCAAACGTAACACTATTATCCATCATGCCTATAATAAATAAAATTACAAACAATCTATGATCAAATATGCTAATAATTGCTTCAGTGTACTATTAATAAATATAAAATATAATATAATACTATCATCTAACCTATATGATAGATAAAATAATATGGGTTGGATAATCCCTTGAAGGATATAAAATTTATAGTTGTCCAAAATTTGCATTTCATATTCATGTTCACACTACAAGGATGAAATCAAGGAAGTGAATGAGAAAAGATGAAAGTAAAAGGGAAAAAAGTAGGGAAAACAAAAATAAATAAAATTAATAAATACTACAAATATCAACACAAATATAATCTACATCAACTAAGAATAAACAAACAAACATCTAAAATAAATAGAAGTAGACTTAAAGTGGATCTAAATGTTAAAATTAATTACTATTTTACACAATTATTAAAATTCTATTAAAACTAAAAAGATAAAATTTATAGATAAAAAAACTACAAATAAAATAAATGTAAACACCAAAATAGTAAAAGAAAAAATAGGACTAAACAAAACTGATAATCTAAGAGAAATAAAATATAATATAATAGGATAAATAACTAACATAAAACTTGTGATACCTATAAAATAACTAACTTAGAAATGTAAAACGAGGTATTTATTGATAAAGCTTCATAGTACATTGATTAAAAAAAAATTCAATAAAATATCATTATAAAATTGAAGATCCAACAATCTATGATAAAATTTGATGTTTTCATCATCATTTAAGCAATGTACATGTATTTTTATGTATATGGTAGCATATTTACAATCGTCATAGATATAAATACCTAATAATAATTATATAATCAATTATGAATAAATAAATATACCTAGATATGTCTATATTATTCAATCATATTACTTATTCATTAGAGAAGATATCATTTGATCTATCTGTGATTATTCAATCTCAGAGATGCTTGTATCTAGAATATTAACTATATGAAAGCTTGGAAATCTAAGATATTTTAATACATGTGTGTTTTCTCATTTTTTATGTGTATTAAATATTCATATAAAAAAATATTTGTTGAATGTGGTTATGTTTGAAGCTATGACAAAATTTAGCTACTTATTGTTATACAGTCAATTATTTTATAATTAACTATTTTATAAGTTAGAAAGTTTAAAAAATGAATTTATTTTTGGAGTATTTGAATAAATTTCATGAGATTAAAATTAATAATAGATACCAACTTAATATTCTATAATGGCTATGTTCTATTTATCTTTTCAACATTAATAAACAACTATTTACATGCATATATGAATAAATGATCAATAAATGCTTATGTTCAATTATATATACATTAGATAACATCATCGAGGTATGGAACAAGTAAGTCACATCTAATATTTAGGCTATGGATAAAATGGAAAAATATCTAAAGAACATATTAGTTACTTAGGCTGAATCTAAGGGGTTAAATTTTTTAATGTTCTCCCTTTTTTCTTGTCTCATTTTTTTGGTCTAGCTTAGCCGATTTCTAGTCATTGGTTGGTTATTGTGTTTTTGTTTTTTTTTATCTATTTTGATTTTATTTGTATTAAAACATTGATGATTTAATTTGATGTGTGGTCTTAGTATGTTATTTATTTGTCAAAGGGTTGAGTCTCATAAAAAAAACTTTACGAATAATTAAAAAAATTATTAAATAAAATCATAAATGATAAACCCAATAAGAGGATGAAAAAAATGATAAAATTTATTTAATTGAAAAAATTGTTTTAATTTTGTACATAATGTAAGATTTACATATCCTAAAAGAGTTGGTTATAAAATACAACTGATGGGTTAAACAACCTAAAAAAAAGAAAATTAATTTAATAAACGAAGTAAATAAATAAATAAACTAAATAATTAATAAAATATTAATGTAGATCATAAAGGAACTAATAAAATCCCCTTGATCCAAAGGGGTATATAAGAAAAACACTGAAACAATGACTGTGAAGTCATAAAAAAAACTTTGAAGTAACTATAACTAGTGTATTGTACCTCTTGACACTAATGAAATTTGATGCCACTCCATAAACAATCTTGCCATGTAAGTTGTGTCATAAAAAAGATGATGAACATGATCAAATATTTCCCATCCCCTTTGATCATCCATAACCAAATAAAAGCCTATCTAGTTGAATTGATCAACATACGTATCTACAAATCCCATCCAATTGACCAACCTATATTGTGTATGGAAAATTTCCCTAATGTATAACAAATATTTATGAACTTTTATCGACACTACTGGTGATAGCAACCCATGTCAACTCTTACTATCATTGATGATTGATATAAGACAAACCAATGTTATATATTCTCCCCTATAAGGAAAGAGGTGTTAATTCATGCATATAAATAAATAAAATCAAATGATTTTGTCATGTCATGCATATCAACGATAAAAATCCAAAACTAGAAAAAATCAAGAATGAAAACCAAAAAATGCTAGTAGAATAGATCTTAGTTTTGAGCCTGGTAGCACACATAAAATGGGTGAATCATTGATCATTAAAAATAGGGTTTAAATTCTATGGAGACCATATATCTTGGCCATATAGGATTCCCATTGATAAGAGGAAGTTTCATAATAACTAAAATAACTATAGTAACCATTATATCTACCACAAGAATGATCAACACAATTTACTTTAGCTTTCCTTTTTTGTGGAGAGTGAATCAATAGACAAAGAAGTAGATCTAATTTAGAATAATTTGAATCACTATAATAAACACTATAGTGATAAGAATTCCTATGATGATGTCTTTATTTTGAATATCCTAAAGAGTGATGATGATAATGTTGTGGAGATCGTCTAGAATACATGGAGAGTGTCTCAGAGAATGTCTCAAAAAGTGTTTTGGAGAATGCTTCTGATACTAATTCCATACATTATGATGATATATGTGATGGGAATTGGACATGTATAAAGATATTATTTAGTAGGTGTACTCTTTTTCTTTACAAATTATCACTCATGATGACTCAAAATCTCATAAATAGAATCAAATATTATGCCATTGAGATTATCACTAAGCTAAAACATTTCAACAAAGTTGGTATGTGTATAGCTAAGGCCATCAAAATTTATGGATATTATAATGTCATTATCTATCTTACCACATATATTACAATACTCATGTTTCAATGTTTTCATGTGTCAGATATATTTAGGTGCATCTTATTTAGTGTTAAGCTTTTTGGTTAACAATTTCATCAAGAGGTCAATATTTTTATATCTAGGTTTTTTGTCATATATATCTCTTAATTCTCTTCAATATTTCCAAGAATTAACTTTAATGGATTGAATGTGGATAATCACTAGAGTGAACATGATGATTTCAATAGAGTAATGGTAATTTTATCATGCTTTTGAAAATCATGTATTTTTATGGCTTTAAGGGGTGGGGTGGTTTCCTCTCTCTATTATTTCCCATGAATTATTAAAAACAATTGTGTTTTTTATAGTCATTGAAAATTCCATGAATTTTTTAGGTGTTAATCTTCCATTTTCACATATTAGACTTACAATTTTAGTCATGGTGCTAAAAAATGATCAAGTTAAGAAATGAGATGCTATTGGTTTTTTTATTTTATAAATGAACAACTTAGAAATATTTTGGGAACTGTAAAAAAATAATGCAATAATGATACCTTATATATCCTTTTACACCCTTATATATCCTTTCCATTTAATTTTTTTAATATGAAATATGTTAAGAAAATAAGTTGGACTTGGGAGTGTTTATAACCCTAGATCTCTCCTTCACAAACTACTAAAAAAATATAACTAACCAAATTGCCTTTAATCTATTTGAATATGAAAAGGATAGATATTTAATATATCCTTAACTTGGTATATGTAATAAAAAATCAAAAAAATACATGCATGGAAATATTTCAGATAATATATTTACCTTGCATGTGAAAAAGGATGGCACTGGATTCTCACTTGGTGGGATTTAAAAAATACAAATTTAAAACATTAGATTTATATCAAATAAACCTTATTCACTTTGAACCATTGTTTGGTTGTTGTTCACCTTTGTTATAAATTGCCATATAGAATGGGTTTTAGTGTAAAAAAGAGTAGAGTTTTAAATTCTTTTGAGCCTTCAAAATGGCATGGTATACTTCTATCTCATATACCTACCTATATAGACATTCTACATTGAGGATATCATTTGATTAAAAAATAAACATGACATTCCACATTTAATGTTTGCTTACCTCCATAAAAAACTAGATCTATAAACCAACATGAGATATCTAATCTTATACACATCTAATACTTACAACTTTATAAAAAGAGATAAATCTTCTAAGATGCTAGAAGGAGATATACTTATTCATTTATAGTATTCCATACATGTTCCCTTTACATTGCTCCATACTTTGGAAGTTGTGTGTTTTACAATAGCCACTTTGGAATCTCATCACTCTGTCAATTTCTTCAATCCTTATACATATTTTATTTCATGTGGGACATAATACCAATGATAAACCGATGACGAGGAGAAAAAATATGACAAAATTTATTGATTGTAAAATTATATTTTATTTATTATGCACAATGTAAGATTTAAAGAGCTTATGGGAGTTGGATATAAAAAACCAACTAACAAGCTAACTAGCCCAAAAAAACAAAATTAAATTAATTTAATAAACAAAATAAATAGATAAATAAACTAACTAATTAATTAAATACTAACATGGATCATAAATGACCTAATAATAAATGCATAATAACATAACATTTTTATGCAAACATCATATGATAAAATGTCCTTCAAATCAATTATCACTATATAAACAAACTAAAATCAGTGTAACAAAATATAAAATGATCATTAAAGTCACTAAAAAAAATACGAAAATCTATCTATGCTATGGAAAATGAAAATGTTCTCAAAACTACAACTGTCTAGAGTATTGAATACATTGAAAATGTTCAGAACTAAAAGTATGAGCAAAATATAAAGTTTATAAACATATAGTATAAAATATAAGACAATATAAAAATAAACATCACCATACTATAGTAACTCATGAATATGAATGACTCCCATAAACTAAATCAATAAGAGGAGATCCCTTATCTTTTTGGTACTTAGTGTACTCCAATTCCACAACATGTAACTTAATTATTTTACCTTAAGCATCATTATCATGTTTCACCTTATTTTTCACATGGGTCATAAATATTTGGGACATAGGTCTACTAACATATTTATTTCTTGATAATGAAGGGTCACCATGTATAATTTTAGAAAGTCTAGGTACAATTGCAAGAGGTAGCTTTGGATTTATTAGGTTGGGGTTATGTTTAGGAAAGAAATTTTTATGGTTAAAAATATGAGGGGCATACATCAAATCATGTCATGTTATGCATAAATAATACTCACTTGACATATAACATCCATATATATGAGATCAATAACTAGGCCACCTTTGATGTCTATGCAAAAAAATTACAAATAAGTTTAAGGGCAAAGCTGGGATATTCTCAAGGATTGTCTAAAACATAGTGTAATTTGCATCAATGTGGATTAAGACACAATTTTTATGATTAATGGTCTATATAAATCATTGTAAACCCTAATTTACCTAAGGGATATTTTATTGTGACTATCTTATAAATGGGCCCCATTAGTTTTCTATATACTACCTCTTCCCCAGACGTTCCTATCAAAATATTTAAAATATGCAATCCACTCAAAAATATTTATAAATTTTAAATAATTAAAATTATAAAAAATTCATCTAAGATGTATATTTTAATAAAAATACAATTTCATTTCAATATTAAATGTCAAATAAATAAATGTCATAAAGTTCACACATAACACATTCTAAATAAAATAAAATACAATGAAATTGCTTTACTTATGTGAAATAAAATAACTGAATTTTATTATTATATGATATCATATTCTTCCCAATGCATTGTAGGCATACATCCTTTCAATAAAATATCATATTCAAGAATAATTTATCATATTTATTTCTACTAACACAATCTTCCAATGAAAACAACTACAATTGGTACCGTGAGATGATAAATTTAAACAATGGGATTTGATTGTTCAAGTTATATTAAAAATTTCCAAATATACAATATACCATAAAAATTTAGAACCATTAGATTAAAATTATATAAAATAAACATTTAAAAAAAAATTCTAATCTAAAACTAAGCTTTCCAAATCAAGATTCAAACTAAAAGAAGACTAAAAATTATAGATGGAAATTGGATTTCTTAAAATAGATTCATATTATGGATAACATGAAGTTAACCTAATTAATATAATTGGAATGCATTGATTCATGGATTCATGGATTTTTTATTGATTTTTTATTTTTCTTCAAAATGTAGAAGTGGATGTGTTTAAATAAATAGAAGGAAGGAAGATCAATGTTCAACATTCAAAGTTGGTTTGGGTTTAGTAAGATCAATGGTGGAGGATTATTCAAGGAATTAAAAATTCCTAGGATGATTCTAGAAGAGAGAATTTTCTAGAGGTATAATATTATAGAATATATTTTTATGTCTAATAATAATTAGTGGTGGTTTAATGATGTGATTAGGGGGTTCTAGTGGAGTAAGAAAAGCTACTCATAGTCTAGGGTAGGTGGAAGGGAATTTTAAATACTACAATATTAGATAAATGGGGTTAGCTAGTGCATAATGTGGAATTAGATGGATTAGTTTATTTATGAGGTAGGGATAAGGTTAATGGATGAATAATAATGAAAGGGGATGTTATAAAAATGACTATTAAGGGTGATATTTGGATAAAATTATAAGAGATAAATGAGATTGGATGAGATAGGTGAAATTAGTGTCAATGAATAATAATATTAGTGATGATAAATGAAGCATTAAAATTTATATTTATACATTTTCCCCCTATTTGAAAGGGCATTTCAAGTGGATGAATTAGAATAAGTAATGGCCTTTCAAAGATGAAAGACACTCAGATGAAGGTTAGTAAATGATGTTAGTGGACATGATGCCCTATTAAAGGGACATGTGGATAATAAATAGATGGATGGGCAGTCAATATAAGAAATAAGGTGATGGATGTGATGAGTAGACAAGGGAGTGGGATGTTATAAGTGAGATATATGATGAAGAGGATGATCTTGACCTCGTAATGAGCTTAAAAAGTGATGATTCCACTACCAAAGACATATGCATAGGGAGTGAAAATGACTATGTTATATTTTTTGACCCATCCCAAGGGGAAATTAACTATAACATAATAATATAAGAGGAACACAATCTTTCAAAATATCCAAAGCAAGGACATATGCATGGGAGAGTATAAAGGAAAAATATGATAATGATTTGATAAGATTAGTGGTGAGTGTAGCTCAAGGATGAAGTTATGGTATATGATGAAAGAGATGAGAGATAAAGGTGATATGATTGAGTGACCAAAAGATGAAAGGGAAGAACTATATTACATTACATTGAATAAATGAGCCATAATGTGATTAATAGTGATGATTATTCTTTCAAGGACACATGCAATGGATCAAGAGATGATAACAATGTTATGTTCCTAGTCATGCCCTAATAGAGGGAGGAAACTATAAAATTTACATGATAAATTGAATAATCAGTGATAATGGATGACTAATGGAAGAAAAGATGGATATTGTGATTTGTTAGGCCCAATCGATAGGTGTAGGTGATTGATGAAAGGATTATGGAGATGATTATGAGGATGGTGATTAAAGAATAGATTTATTGATGAATGGCTGATTGTATATCTCAAATATTTTACCAATGCAAGACTTGGGAATGATGATTAGGAAAGAGGTGAGAGTGTTTGAGATGACCTCAAGCACACCATGTGACTGAGCACTACCTACATAGTCTAAAAATACCTTAGGACAATGTAGTTTGGACTAGATGATAGATGGAAAGATAGGCTAGAATAAGATGATGATGAATGTTAGACATGTCAGTTTTTATATCGAGGATGTTACTTTGATGTTAGACATGAAGATAAAATAACTAAGTTAAATGACTAGATATGAGATGTTATATATTACTTATATGTGAGTAATTAGAGTATAAGAGATTGTGTTTATTATCAAGTCATAATTTTTTTTATAAGTTTCATCATAGTCTAAGTAATCTGATATAAATATATCACTTGGTAGTATGCCCCACGATATAAGTATGAATAATAAGATGTTGTGCCAAAGTGCATGATTATAAAAGGTGCAAATAGTGAACTTTGCATCATCAAGGGAACACAAACTAATTATTATATTTTTTTTGGCTCCATCATAGAATCTTCATTCATTACATAATAAAAAAGATGCATGATGAATATAATGAAAATAGAGCATGATCAAATATATACATCATAAAAAACATGCCAAGAAGTCAAACAATAGACAAGTAACACACATATGTATCTACATGAAATCTCATTATGTCTTATCTAATGGTATGAATGAGAGTCAATGAGACAATTGATCAAGTGATGAGTTAGACTAAGTTGGGTATGATGATGTGATGTGAATTTAGATTAAGGATAAATTTTGGGTAGACTAAAGATTTAGATTAGGATAAGGTTATGAATAAGGATTCGGATATACTGACAAAATGATGAGACCAATAGGATATAAGACAATGTAGTATTTCAAGGTGAGATGTATGAATTAGGACATAAGACAAGATGATCAAGATACAAGACAAGACAACATATATGCTTTTGGATTTTATGGATTTTATGATTATTTGGGTTTTTGGATTATATATGTACACTATAAAAATGGGGTTATTAGCAAAGGGAATACCAAGATGAGAAAATAGGATAAGGATGTACTAAATTATGGATGGGATGATAAAAATATGAGGATGAGGCTAAAAACATGATGAGGACCAAGGAATAAATGAACTAGGGATTGCTAATAAATAAATCATGAAGGAACCAAATATATAGTTACCTAAATTTCCATTAGCGGATATACCAAGATGATTCCAAAAAAATTCTCAAGAGATCTTCTACTTCTTTACTAAGTTTAAGACTAGAAGAAAGGAAGGACACAATAGGATGTTTGATATGATGGAAAATGATGTGTAGGAAAAATGAACAAAGGGATATGAGATTAATGGGATTGACAAGGGATGGATTTTTCCCCCAAGTTTTGAGGTAAAATACCGATAATAGATTATTTTACCATGATGCTAAAAACTAGTTTTCATCATGGTACTTACCCAAGGTGACAAAATACTAGTTTTCACTATTAGATGAATGATTTTTTTGACTTCTTTGATTTTGTGACATTTTAATGGCATCTTGATTTATTAGAGGTTAAAGAGATGCAATATTTTAGATGATTTATTGGTTTTTAGTGAACACCTACTCTGGAGAGATGTGATGTAAGGACCATATTATTGATGTTAGGTGTATTAATGTCCCTGTGACCTTTGATGATTCTTGATCAAGACCTCTCAAGACATCTAGAACTAGTGTCATCATCACCACTATGAGATATAATGCTACCTAGGTTTGTGAGGTGTGGAATGGATGGGTTTAGGGTTTATATTTTAGGGTGGAGTATAGGACTTTATTAGATGATAGGATCATAGTGGGGAGGTGTGATTTGTGATTCAGAAATAGAACTAGAATTCACACACATCATTGGACATGTAAGATGCTCTAAGTTTTATTGGTGACATTTGATAAAAGAATTTGATTGATCCAAGACACTTTAACTTTTTTGTTTATTTTTTTATCTATTTATTTTAAGGATTATCAACCATGATTATAGTGCCTTTGACATTATTCTAAATTTTAGACTTGATTATTTATTGACATCCCCCTGGTGTTTGACTTTGGGATTCACTAGAGGAGAATGATCTTGGACTTGATAAATGATGATGATTTTGAGTTTTATGGTCCCCTAGTGCCTCAAAAGGGGTTTCACTAAGGGAAGACATTTTTTTGATTAATCAGATGATTTGAATTTTCTTGATTTTGATTAGCTAGATCTAAGGTGATTTGATCAACATTTATGACATTTTGAAAATGGTCTTGGATATTTGTATTTGTGGCACATATTATATTTCCCAAGGAATGGTCAAATGATGTATTTTTATATTCATCCCTATAGAGGGAGGTGATTAAATGATCATTGATTGGAAGAAATGGGTCTATGATATATGAAGTTGGGGGAGATGGTATGATGAGGTCAATGAGTGGTGGTTGTGTAGCATGGTCCTCATAGGGGTTCTTAAGAGACCCAGTTTCATCATTGGATAAATTATTTTCAAGATAAACAAAATGACCACTAAGATTACACACATTTGATGAAGGATCAGATCCACTATGATTATCTTTGATAGATAAAGCTTGTAAGAACTCTTATAAAATAATCATATTGATTGGGAGTTAAAGATATGTCTGATTATTTATTGTTATATAGATTGGAGGTATCTTTAAAAGGGCAAGGATAATCATCATTTATTGTAATACCTATGGGGGATGATGCTTATAATGAGTAGTTACATTAGGATACTAGTGTTAAACATGAGCCTAATGTAGATAAAACTTGTATTGACTCAAATGTTGACTCTGAGAAGGGTTCACATGACATCGATGAGGCAATGCTGAGGATAAAAGATTCTTTATCCATAAGTAACCTCTCAAATGGGGGTTTTTAAAATTATTGGTGAGAAGAAGATGATGGAGGGACAATGAATTTTCCAAATATAGGTCCATGGAAGAAGGACTCATTAAAAAAGGGAAGACTAGGTTCATGGGGAATATGTTTGTATTCAATGGAGGATTTGTAAAAGATGGGGGGACCAAGAAACATGGATGTATTATCTTGACCTTGGTTTGTAAATGGAAGGCATTGATCATGATCAAGAATGGAATATTCACATTCTTCTTCTTGTTGATTCTTGGTTGTAATCCAATCTGATTCAATCTCAATTTCAATGTTAGCATGGTTTATGAGGTTCTAGATATAGTTTTATAAATTAATATGTCAATTAATGATATTCCCCCAAGTTTAGCGATACACATAATATTGGTTATATTGATATTAAGAGGGCTTATGATTCGTGGAATTAATGTCATATGAGTGGATATACCATCATGTTAGTAGAAACAAATTTGTGAAAGATGGCTTATTGGGATATAGGAAGAGGATTATAGGGGATCTCTTCACATTGTACTTTGGATGTGGATGAATTAGTATTTAGATCATATGGGTTTTGACATGACAAGGTGGGTGGACTATTAGTATATACAGTGGCTAAGATCAGATTCCCTTTGATAATAGAGGATGGGGTAGATGACTAGATATGACTAATGGATGGAGGATTTGAATGGGAATGGGTGGTGTGAATGATGAGGCCAATATATGCCCAATAAAATCATAATAAATTACCTCATCTTACTCTCTCTTTCTATTAAGTTTGATTGCATTTTGTAACTTTTATTTTGATCTAAGATGAGTTAGGATGTGATTATCCATCTTTTGTTGATTATGATTCTAACATTTTAAAAGACTTGTAATTCCTAACAAGTGTGTTGGAAAATTCTAGTATTGTAATAAAATAGGTCATCATCAGGCTAAAGAACAAATATGAAGTGTATTGCATGTTTTGGAAGGCATTGAACTCAATTCAGATTATTTCTAGAACATACAAAATCTATTCTAGAACCATCATAGTTAGTTTTAAAACCTACAAAATCTATTTTGGAACCATCACAGTTTTGTTCCAAAACTCCACCATACTATTTCAAGTCATCACACTCTCAAACTTAGCTCTGAAACTCTATATTTAGCTCCAGTACTCTTATAGATAAGCTCCAAAACTTTTGCAGCTAGATATGGAACTGATGAGGATCTATTCCAAATGGCTGGTGATCTATCATGATCAATGATCCCATTAAATCAGGAACATATTCTTTATTTTTTGAATTGGCAGAATCAAGACATTTATCACATAGCTAGACATCTAGCCATATCTTGATTCAACATCTATTCTAGGCATGATTCAGTTCCATCGTATCTATAAAATAGTTACAACCGTCAAAGCATCTATATATACAGACTTGGGAATTTAGTAAAGATATATATAGTTATAAAATATAGAAGATAGAGAGAAAAGGATAGATTAGTACATTTATAATTTAGAACATGTTATCAATGAAATAATCATTTCTATTTTAAAAGTGAATTAAATTGTTCAAATCCTGTTCTAGGTGGAGTAAGGGCCCACTCCTCCAAAGAACCAAGATCTTCATTTTTGTCAGTATTTATATTTTTATTCAAAAAAGTAAATAGGTAATTCTGTTAAATTTATAAATGATTCTAACTCCTTAAAGTTAAGATTTGTTGTAAATTTGTTCCTACAGGCATTTTAGATTAAATTTTCATTTCTACAACATATGTTTATTTCTAGCACAATCAATTTCATTTCTATAACATATGTTTATTTCCAGCAATTAGTCTCATTTCTACAGCTTGTGTTTATTTCTAGCAATCTATTTTCATTTCTGCAATGTGTGTTTATTTCTAGTAGTCTATTTCATTTTTGTAACTTGTGTTTATTTCCATTAGATTTGTATAGTTTGATTCTAATAAGGTTTTAACCAAGAAATCCTTAAGACATTAAAACCCCCCCAAAATAAAAAAATATATAAATAACCCCATTCAATTACTAAATCATTATGATTACTCTTGTTGCATATAGTTTTAGACACAGCCCTGGTTAAATATGACATTAACAAAAAGTTGATTAAATGAAGGGGATAGCGACACCCATCATTTTTAGCACCATTATCGGGGAACACTAGTTGGACTTTTTTAATTAGGTGTCAATAAGAGCTACAATCATTCATTTAGTAATTAAAGAAATTTTTCGTAATGTATGAGTAGACCATGAGATTCCAAGGGTAGATTTCTCCCCAAAATATCTGAACAAGAAATTCCATCATCCTCTAGTTTAAGAAAGGACATTGAGCAAGAATTGGAGGCACCATTATCTCCTACAAGACAAGAAGCAAAATTTCCATCTTTAGAATTTTTTGATCAATCACCAGAACAAAGTAAAACCATAGGGAGGAGGATTATTTCTTAAGATCCATTGAGGGAAAGTTTTGATTCTCAATTGAGTAGTCAACCCGCTACTCCTGACTTTTCACCATCCCCAAAACAGACCACATACCACATTGATTGGGAGAAGAAATTAGAAAATACAAAAGAGATCGAACGAGAAGCTAGAAGAGAACCTGAGAGAACCTTTACCTATCCCATTCATATTGAGCACAATGAAACCACTATGAAAAACATTTCACCTACACACTTGCCCATATTTAGAGGAATTTCATCTAAGGATCCTAACCAATTTATGTTTGAGTTTAAAGTACTATGTAAGACTTATGATTAGAAGATAGATAATCAAAAATTGAAGTTCTTTCCATCTACCCTGAAGGATGCAACAATGAGGTGGTTTATGGGATTAACATATAATTCTATTACCAATTGTGAACAAATGGAAATTGTCTTCCTAGACAAATATCAATATTATTGTAGAGGACGAAATCAAAAGAATTTTTCAAAATCAAACAAGAAGAAGATGAAAATATGGAAGATTATTTGGACAGATTCCTCTTTGTGAGTAAAAGATGTGTATTTTTACTTCAAGAAGATTTAAACAAAAGCATTTATCTCAAAGGTCTGGATGATGAATCTAAAGAAACCCTTGATTCAATTAGTAGAGGAAACATTGCTCAATTAAGAATGAATGAAATCATAGAAATTTGTAGAAACTATTCAAGAACAAGGGGTAGACCTAGAAAAGGGAAAATAGTTAAAAATTCAAATCTAAATATGAACAAATTGATGGATGAATTGGAAAAATTTAAAACACACATATTAGTTTAATTAACCTCCACCATAGATGGATTTCAAGTTAAAGCAAATGCCCAACTTGAACCATTAGCCATGTATTGTCTTATATGTAGGAAGAAGCATTCAATAAGGGAATGTCCTTTAGATAAAATAGAAGTACGTCTTATCTATGAATCTAAATAACATGAAACACACACTTTTTCTCTTCTTCCACTCATAAAAAATCAGCTCAAACAAACCAATACATCATCCACCATAGAAGAATTAAATTTTGTTGAGAAACAACCTAACCAAGGATAGTTTATGCAAAGACTAGCTCCTAATCCTTGGATGATGCCATGGGCAGCTCAAATAGTACCACAAAGTTGGAGATAGCCACCTTGGGCCCCTTAACCCACATGTCATCCTCAATATTGGGTATGTCAATCTTGGTATACTCAAGGACATCAGCAACCTTGGGCTGCTCAAGGAAATCCTTATGCTTGGCCACAACCTAGATGGAGCCCTACCAATTATGTGCAAGGAAAAACATATCCCAATCAGAACCAACAAGCCATAATGGGACCTCCAGCACAAAATCCATAGATCAAAAACATATTCCAAACCCAAATGCAAACACAACTAGTAACAAACCCAAGAAACAAACAAACAAATCTTGTATACGAAACACAACTAGAAAAATTAGCTGATTTAAATACAATGGATTGTAAAAACATTCAAACTATATTTGGAAAAATACTTAGTATTCCACTTGTTATAATCACTGAGATGATAGAAGAAGCTAAAACCCATAACATAGTTACACCTAAGGAATATGACAAAGAAAAAGATAAGGAACCAGAAAGAAATTCTACTGAGATTCCATTTCCAGGAAAACTTAAAGAAACAATAGAACTTAGGGAATCTAACCTGGTGCATGAACTAAGAAGATTGAATATTGAAATACCATTTTTACAAGAAATTAAGGATATTCTAGAGTTGAAGAAGTTAATCAAATTATTATGTTTTAAAAAACCTATAAGAAAGAAGCAATACCCCATGACTATTTAGGTAGATAAGAAACTTGTTGATTTATTAGCAGGAAAACTCCTACTACCTAAATATGGAGATCCTGGAAGCCCTGCTATTTATATTTCTATAGGGAATAAGGATATACATAAAATTTTGATTGATTTGGGTGTAAATATCAATGTAATGATAGTGGACACTTTGAAAATGTTACCATTAATAGGCATACAACCTACTAATACCATATTGCAGATGGTAGATCAATCTATAGCAAAACTAGAAGGAGTTATTGAAGATGTGATAGTAATGGTGGATCATGGGAATATCCAATTAACTTCCTTATATTGCATCCAAAAGGTAAAACACTTGGTTATCCCATTATTTTGGGGAGACCATGGCTAGATATAGTTGTTGCCTTAATTGATTGCAGGTCAAGTGATATGAGTATTTCAAATGGTAAAAATTTTAAGAAAATTTCATTATATCCATCTGCATGACCTTTTATTGATAATCAAGTGAAATTATGGGTTGATAATCTTGATATTAATGAGCAAAATATGTCTTCTTTAGCTATGATAACATTGCAGGATCATGTACGGGAAATAGATGATATGGTTAATCCTTCATTAAATGAACGTCAATCATCATTGGAGCAGTCAGGATTAGTTCCAAAACCATCACAGTTAGTTCCAAAACCACACCAATTATATGTAAGAGAGGATAACTTCACTCTGGAGGAATATGATTTCTCTTGGGGAGATGAAGGATCTGTAGCATCAGCTTTATAGATATCAGGAGATGGTGAATTTTTTTTGAAAATAGCAGTAACAAGGAGTTAGACCTACAACAAGATAAGTATCATAACTCTTCTTATTGTCCTTTGTCCATCATTTTTCCTCTAGGAACTTTTAGAGATGTTGCTACAAATCATATATTATTACCACATCCTTGTCCACTAAACAACTTAATGGAATCCTTTTAACAAATCAATTCATCATATGCTGGAAACAAACATGTTGTGATTCAACTAGGAAATTTTTTGAATAATAATATATGGTTAAAGAATGATGAAGAATTCAAACTGTTTGATGTTCTAAAAAATCATACTAAAGCATTTACTTAGGACTATAGAGATGTGAAGGGAATTAATCCAAGTATCTACACCTATCATATTTATACTAAAAATATTAGACTAGTTAGGCAACCTCGGAGAAGGATTAATCCAGCCTTAAGGGATATAGTCAAACAAGAAATTGAAAAACTATTACAAGTAGGTTTTATCTACCCTATCTCAGATAGCCAGTGGGTGTCTCCTCTTGTAATTGTCCCTAAAAAGAATGAAAAATGGAGAATTTAGGTTGACTATAGGGAACTAAACAAAGCCACCCTGAGAGATTATTTTCCCTTACCATTCATAGATCAAGTCTTAGACAACCTTTCAGGTAAATAGTACTTTTCCTTCTTGGATGGAATTAGTGGATACAATCAAATCAGAATTGTTGTTAAGGATCAGGATAAAACTACATTTACTTGTCCATGGGGTACCTTTACTTATAGGGTATTTCCATTTGGACTATGTAATGCTCCAACAACCTTTGAAAGAGCTATATTAGTAATTTTTGTAGACCTAATAAATGACTACGTGGAGGTATACATGGATGACTTTACTGTGTATGGAGATACATTTGATGATGCCTTAAAAATTTTGGATAGAGTATTAACAAGATGTGAACAACATCACTTCTCTCTTAGTCATGAGAAATGTTTGATGATGGTTGATGAAGGGATTGTACTAGGGCACCATATTTTAAAAATAAGAGTTTAGGTTAACCAAAACAAAATCAAGATTATTTCAGACTTGCCTATTCCACAAACTTCCACATACATCAAATCATTCTTAGGACATGCTGGATATTATAGGCATTTTATCAAGGATTTTAGTAAAATTGCTGCCCCCATGTTTAAATTGCTTACAAGGACTATGAATTTCTTTGGGATGAACAGTGTCAACATGCTTTTGAATAAATTAAAGAGAAATTAGTAACTGCCCCAATATTGCAAGGATCTAATTGGGAGAAACCTTTTCACATCCAAACTAATGCCTCAAATACCTCAATTGGTGCAGTTTTGGGATAGAGAGAAGAAGAAGGAAGAATGTATTCTATTTATTATCTCAGTAAAAATCTTACACCCACTGAAAGAAACTACACTACCACTAAAAAATAATTTCTGGTTGTGATCTATGCAATCAATAAATTTAGACATTACATTACAGGATACAAAATATTTGTACATATAAATCACTCAACAATTAAATATTTAATGAAAAAACTAGTGGTTGGAGGGAGAATAATTAGATGGTCATTACTTCTACAAGAATTTGATATTACCATTGTGGACAATCCAGGCAAATCTAATGTAGTGGCTGTTTTCTTGTCATGATTGACCAATACAGGGGAGTAGGATCCAGTCAAGGATAACTTTCAAGATGAACAATTATTTGCTATTTCAGCTAACACACTATGGTTTGTTGACATGAAAAATTATCTTTTAATATGGTAGTTTCCTCCTTCTTTCACTAAAAGACAAATAAAAAAATTAATCAAAACTAGTGCACAGTTCAAACGGTAAAATGGAATGCTATTTAAATATGGTCCTGATTTGGTTTTATGCAGGTGTGTAAGAGAAGATAATTTTTTTGACATCCTCCAGGCATGTCATGATGAACCAAGTGGAGGACACTATTCATTGAAAATAATAGCTCTCAAGCTACTTGGCACTGGTTACTATTGGCCATCTCTATACAAAGATGTGAAGAGATATATCAGGAAGTGTGATCCTTGTCAAAGGATGGGATAGCCAACCATTACCAATGAAATGCCTCTGCAACCACAAGTTGTGATTGAACCAATTGAGAGATGGGGATTGGATTTTTTTAGACTTTTTAATCCTCCTTCATAAGGAAAAGAGCACATTCTTGTGTTTACTAATTATGTAGCAAGATGGGTAGAAGTACAGGCTTTAACAAATGCCATTGAAAAAGCAGTTGCTAATTTCCTTTGGAAAAATTATTGTAATTTTTGGATCACTAAGAAGCTTAGTTTCAGACCAGGGACTACAATTAATGTCCAATATGATCCAAGATTTCACAATGTATTATCATATCAATCATAAAAAGTCATCTCCCTATCACCAGCAAGTAAATGGACAAGTTGAAGTAACAAATAGAGAACTGGAAAACATCCTCACTAAAATAGTTGAAGTTGAAAGAAGAGATTGGGTAGAAAGACTACCTAAAGCTATCTAGGCTTACAATACAACTTGAAAAACCACAACAGGATTTTCACCATATGAGTTAGTCTATGGGAAAAAGCCCTTGTTGCCTATTGAGTTTGAACTATAGACATTGAGGACAACATCTAAGGTGGGAATTGAATTGGATGTAGCTCAAAAGGAGTGAATCCTTCAACTCAATGAATTAGATGAATTCATAATGGAAACACTTCACCAAACAGAGATAATCCAAGGTCAAAGGAAGCAATGTCATGATTCATATATCAAGGAAAGACAATTCAAAGTAGGAGACTAGGCATTATTGTTTGATTCTAAGTACTAACAATTCAAAGGTAAATTAAGAACTAGATGGTTGGGACCTTATCAGATCAAGTAGATATTTGACAATGGTTTTATCCAGTTACGTCCCATTGATGGTAGCAAAAGAATACTCTTGGTCAATGGACACAGACTAAAAATTTATAGGAAGCCTCCTAATAAGGATGAATTATTGAAGTATATTGAAGCAAGCAAAGAATTTGATCATATGGAAGAACCCAGTTCTTCTAAAATGATCAAATAATTAGATGAAAAGATCTAGAGTAAAAGGAAGAAAATGAAAACCAGTAAATGGCATTCTCTTCCCAAAAAAAAATGAAGAGAATGAAAACCAGTAAATGGTGTTATCTTCCCAAAAAAATAAAAAATAAAATAAAAAAAATATTCAGAGATCAATTGAAAATTAGTGATGACAGTTGATCTTCTCAAATAAGTGGCTAATTCAAATAATTTTTTTTTTGAATTATAACTATTTTCTAACCATTTTTCATGGATGATGTGTCTACATGCCAGAGAGATTACATCATCAAGGAAGGTAATTATGTTTTTAACTTGTTAAAGGTTTAATGAAAGTTTGCATGTGTGATTAGACTTGATTTAGAAAGATTAGTATGATGAGTCATTTATTATACATCATGGTTAAATGTGAAAAATCATGAGAAGGATATTGATGATGGAATGAGTTGGTAGATAACCATAAATAATCATTATTATGATTGAAGCAACTCAATTTTCTAGTTTCGTAGTTGAGTATAGTAGTTCCATAGCTGAAATTTATAAGTTCCATAGCTGAGTACTGTAATTTCGTAACCAAATTTGCCAAATTAGCAACCAAATCTGCTAGTTCCATAGTCAAAATCATAAGTTCCACCAATAAAAGAAGCAATTTTGAGCTAACCTATGAAAAATTCAAAAGAAAAAAAAAAGAAAAAAAGAACGAATCATGGGAATAAAAAATAAGTCAAAACTAGACAATGATACCCAACTCCTTGCAAATGAAGAAGTAGCAAATATCTTTCAATAGGTAGGATGGCTAGAGTTTCTAAGGAAATTTCCCAAATACAATGATGAATAGGCATCTTAGAGAAGGAAATGGAAATCCCCTATGGTGGAAGAGGAATACTTAACTCCCCAAGAACTTTCAGAAAAAGAACAAAACGAGTAGATTAAACATGCTCTATTTTTGTCTAGAGTAGAACTCATTATCAAGGAAAAGGATGAGGAATTGAACTTCCTCAAAATCAAGTTAGAATAGAAGGAAATTCTCCTTCTAGAATTAACAAACTAGTTCATAGCCAAGAATGAGGAATTAGTAGAAATAGAAGGCAAGTAATGGAGAATAAGGAAAAATGTACAAGACAAACCTCTATGTCAATAGTCTTTGCATAGACTGAATTGACTTATTTGCCACTCAAGTAGTTATGGGATAACACATGCAGAGAACTTAGTGAAACCAAAGCATCCAATATAGACTTGAAAGGAAAACTGAAGGAAGAAGAGAAAGCAAGGAAGGAATGGGAAGACAAATTTTACAAGGAGGAAAATGGTAAGTATAAATGTCTTGTGAAAATATAAATAGTTTGTATGATGAGTCAGAAGTTGCTTGCATGCAAAAGATGTTTTCCTATTTATAACATGTTTCTAGAAGAAAAATTCATTTGGTGGCAGTTGGCAAGGATAACATGTGGACTTTCACATGAAATAAAAGACAACGCTGATTTCTTAGCTGCCTACTCCTTACTAATACAGAACAAAAAAAACTTCTTTGTGAAATTTACCTCTACAATTTTATGCTAGAAAGAAATATAGGTTTTATGATCAATTTATATGTAGGATAAATCTAGCTTAACACATTTGTCTCTATTATTCAAAATCAAATTACATGGAAAGAAAGGGAGTCAGAGCATTAGTTAAAGACTAGTTCATCTGGTCTTTGTATGAGAATTGATTATGGTAATCCATCCGCCTATGCTACATATTTCCAATCCCATGCATTTAATGATAAATTCAAGGGACCTTATCTTTTTAGTTTATAGCAAAGCATGTATGTCTTCACCTCCTATGAAAGGGTAAATTTTGATAATATCTATTATGCATGTTTAAAAAGATAGGAATTTCTCTCGGTGGAATTGAAAAAAAGGGAAGTAATATCCCCTTCAAATTTGATTTGGAGTTTAGAAAGGGCAAAATCTTTATCCACAATAATTCCCCAGATCAATGAAACTCCCCTGAGCATATGGATAGGAATGTGCACAAGGCCACCTCTACTTCTCACCCCCATATCTCCTTGGAAAAATAGAGAACCTCAACATCAAACTCAATTTGAGGAATGAATAAGAAAATTAGAAGTAGGAGTAGGGTATAATACTTCTGAGTCAAAGCACTAGGATATTCAGTTTCAGCCATTTAATCTAAGCAATCAAATGGAGTGTAAGATATACAATCCCAAATTTGAAGAATGAAGTTTGTAAAGGGACTTACAAACAAGTATGTATGGGGGAAGTGATGAGGCTAGGATATGCCCAATAAAAGTATAATAAATGACCTCATCTTACTCTCTCTTTCTATTAAGTTTGATTGCATTTTGTAACTTTTATGTTGATCTGAGATGAGTTAGGATGTGATTATCCATCTTTTATTGATTGTGATTCTAACTTTTTAAAAGGCCTGTAATTCCTAACAAGTGTGTTGAAAATTTTTAGTTTTACAATAAAATAGGTCATCATCGGGCTAAAGAACAAATAGAAAGTGGATTTCATGTTTTTGGAAGCATTAGACTCAATTTAGATTAGTTTCAGAACCTATAGAATCTATTCTGGAACCATCATAGTTAGTTCTAAAACTTGTAAAATCTATTTTGTAACCATCACAGTTAGTTCTAGAACTCCACCATACTATTTCAAGTCATCGAACTCTCAGACATAACTCCAAAACTCTATATTTAGCTCCGGTACTCTAATAGATAAGCTCCAAAACTTTTATGACTAGATATGGAACTGACGAGGATTTATTGCAAATGGCTGGTGATCTGTCAGGATCAATGATCCCATTAAATTAGGAATAGATTCCCAATTTTCTAAACTGGTAGAATTAAGACATTTATCACAGAGATGGAGATCCAACCACATCTTGACTCAGCATCTCTTTCAAGCATGATTCAGTTCCATCGTATCTATGAAACAATTACAGCCATCAAAGCATCTATATATATAGACTTGGGAATTTAGTAAAGATTTATAGAGATATAAAATATAGAATATAGAGAGAAAAGGATAGATCAATACATTTTTAATACAGAACATTTTATCAATGAAATAGCCATTTCTATTTTGAAAGCAAATTAAATTGTTCAAATCCTATTCTATGCGGAGCAAGGGCCCACTCCTCTAAAGAACCAGGATCTTCATTTTTGTCAATATTTGTATTTATATTCACAAAGGTAAATAGGTAATTCTATTAAATTTATAAATGCTTCCAACTCCTTAAAGTTAAGATTTGTTGTAAATTTGTTCCTGTAGGTGTTTTAGATTAAATTTTCATTTCTACAATGTGTGCTTATTTCTATAAATTAATATCATTTATGCAATGTGTGTTTATTTCTAGCAATCAATTTCATTTCTACAATGTGTGTTTATTTCCAAAAATCTATTTTCATTTTTGCAATGTGTGTTTATTTCTAGCAATCTATTTCATTTTTGCAACTTGTGTTTATTTCTAGTAGATTTGCATAGTTTGATTCCAATAAGGTTTTAACCAAGAAATCCTTAAGACATTAAAAACCCCCAAAATAAAAAAATATACAAATACCACCATTCAATTATTAAATCGTTACGATTCCTCTTATTGCATATAGATTTAGACATAGCCCTGGTTAAATATGACATTAACAGAAAGTTGATGAAATGAAGGGGATAACGACACCCATTAGTGAAGAATAGGAGTTATGATACATGTATGGGTGTGGACTATAGGTAATGTTGGTTGGGTGGGGTCAAAGTTTATAGGATTTTGAGCAGTCATTTCAAGGAGATGAGAAAGGAGTACATCCCTTTTAGCCATGAGGCATTGTTCCATCAAGGTCTTGACCAAATTTATTTAGATGCCATAAATTTATATGATAAAAAGTATATATGATGTGGTTTACTAACCCTAATTGATAGGGGTATGGGATTGATTATAAATATTGAGGGATAAAGTTAGAATGTGTGGAACAAATTTGGACAAAGTATTGATATAGTCTGATCTCAAGTTTGACTAGATGTAATGTGATGCTAAACAAAGTAAGACAAGATCAATTAGATCAAGTTAGGATGTGAGCTATACTACAATGATTTTGACTCAATTTGACTAGGTGAGCTATGACAAGATCTAATATTTTATAGGGGGATAGACATGTCCAATAGACTAATTTTGACTAGGGACTAATTGGATTAAGATTAGCTCAAGGCTAAGATGATCGACTTAAGTTGATTGAGATGACTTGGTTAATAGGATTAGATGGAGTTTATGTCTCAAACTTGATTAGACACAAGCAAGTTTAATGGTCCTAATGAAAATATTTGTTTTCAAAAATAGATGAGGGCCAAAGTATGAATAAATCCTTGATTTCATACCTAGGGGGATGATATAATGTACTATGATTGGCTAAATTGATGAGATTGTGTATAAGGTGACTAGGAAAGACAAGGTCAAAATAGTTGACTATTTTGAGCTAGGGGGACTGAGTAAGACAAGGTGATGCATGAATGGTTATGGATAACATGGAATTATGATGAGACATAGATGATAAGGATTGATTATGATATGTAGGTTATGGGGGTATGACTAGATGAGATTAGATTAGGATGTGACCAAGATGAGACATAAGACAAGATGCAAGATGAGATAATGCTTAAAAGAATGTAAAAAAAGAATATGTACAAGAGGATGATATGATGAGACAAGGATATATAAGATGATATGTGAAAGAAAACTAGATATATATTTATATGTTTGGGTAAAAGGTTGACTCAACTCAAAAATAATATTGGTCTATCACAACACTCAACAAATCAAACAAACCATAAACTTAGGATTAAAAAACTAATTAGGAGTGTAACTCAATGATTGCACTATCTAATAGCTTCATAGGTGTTCTCATGAACCCTCTCAAACCTATTTTCACATGGATCTCACTTGGGAGATGATACTAACTCTGACAATAAGTCACTTGTTATGGCCAAAATGTTTTAAGCTAGGATATACAAGCTCTCTATGGGAGTCCTCAACACATGCTACGTACAGTAGGGTCCAAGTCTGTGTAGGGTGATATCTAATGCTTGGTTCATAAAATTAACTCTTTCCATTCATGTAGGATGTGTATGGGATCATCCACTTAGTCTAAAAATAATTGTCCTTAATATTTATACTCTACTAGAACATAGACTGTGGATTAGTGCATGGTGGTGAAATCCATTGTCATTATCCCCCTAAGACTATGGAAAGTGCATGGGTGTGAATTCCATATCACATTTTCCCTAAAAAGAGAAAAATGGGAGGGTTTGTTGGTAGTTTTTATTCACTCAAACTCATCACTAGGATGTAAGGAAGATATCATACACTAATGTAGCCCTCAGGTGACACACAAATAGAGAAAAATATTTATTAACCAATTTTAATTAAGTGTGATATATACAAATATAAATACAATATTATTGTAAAAATGCCAAAATATCTTTGACATGTGACTTAAAAAATAATATATTAGTACTTCTAATTGGAAATATGGAAGGGTAACCTAAAAGACAAGATAAAATGTTATAAAATGATAAAAACATGTCAAAACATGACCTAGAAGTCAAGTAATTAGTAGTTTATGGTCAAAATCACCTTTGGTACCTTTAAAACTATAATTGCATAGTGACACAGGATTGAAATATCAATTTAAATTCTATAATTGGGTAAACCACATATGATAGTCAAATCCACTTCTATGAGATATTTAGTTTTATAGAGGGTTAGGCTAATAGTGATCGTGTAATTAGACAAAACCACTTAAGGCTAGCATAATACCATAACTATGAAATTAAATACAATGAATTTGAGATATGTGGTTTTTCATAGGGTATGTTTGATGTGATTACATGATTAGTGTAAAAATTCTTGTGGTTTATGTAGATTGTCAATGCTTACAAATTACCACCTATTTCAAAAATGTGGTTTTACAATCAATGGGTAAAACACTGGATTTGAAAATAAGTTATAAAATATGTACTTATATAAAATGTTAAAATTGGTATCTTGAATGTGGCTTGTGACACCTAACCCATAGGTCCATTTTGCATGCTCTCATGACCCTTATAGACACTTTTTTGCTTATTCTTAGTCATTTGTAGACTTTCAAGACATAATTTTAGCTCAATCAGGTTGCTTTTTCCATGATAATTCCATCCCCCTATGTCTCATACCTATAAGACAATAGTTCCCAACTTGGAATATAGAACTAAGGCAACTTAGACTATAGAAGTAAGGCAAATTTTCATATTCTCTACATATAGGCATTCAATACACCTACCAATTTATTCAAACCCTAACATAAGTCCCTAGTAACCTCAAGCACTCTCAATTTGTCATTTTTACATCTGTATAACACTATTTGACAAAGCACATCGAGTAGGATAACTATGTATGGCTTGATCCCTCTTCAAATTATTGGTATGTAAACAATGTTCCCATATAAGGGGTATGGATACACATACAATGAATCTTACACACACTAACCCCCCTCTTTCTCATTTTTTTATTCAAGCACAATGAATGTCTACAGTTGGATATTCAATCATATCTACAATAAGATCCATCAACATTCAAGGTTCAAAATTTCATAGGTGGACTAACATAGGGACAACAGATAAAACCCAAAAAACTCATATCTCTATGACTAGTTTGGACAACAACAACATGACCTAGACTATAGCATAAAACCCCCAAGTGTCGTATTTTTGGCATTCTTTTCCTTTCACTAAACAAAATCTATATCCTGGTTCATGAAATTTTTCCAATCCTACATAATTGGTATCAACTTCTATCTTAGTTGTATTAGCCCAGTTTTAAGCTAAGTTACATTTGTCTTCTTTTATTACTATTTTTACAAGGCTATAAAAGTCAAATAATTATACAAATTTATACTTTAATTATTTAAATATATTTTACTGATTTAGTTACCTCAAACCTTTAACTAAATTAGGAATTAGACTCCAATATTCCAAAAATAGTTAAATCTATTGGATGAACCTGACTTACTTCATTTGTGCACAAAATCCCTAAAATCCCTAGGGTAAATTCCTAGCTGAATTTTTTTCAAATATTTTTTTGATTTTTATTGAATATCTAATTCATAAATTTACATTTAAATTATTAAATTTACCTTAGTAATTTTAAAAATATTTTCATTCAAACCCTAGTTGCCTATATTATGTTTTGGTATTTTTCTAGTATTTTTTAAATTTTTGTCCAGCATTTTAAAATCATAAATTCACATTTAATTTTTAAATTTACGTTAGTAATCTTTAAAAAATAATTTCATTTAAACCCTAATTCCACTATACTAGGACCTATTGATTTTTAGGAATCACCTTACACATAGATCCAAATTTCCCATTTAAAACTTAAAATTTACCATAGTAATTTTGAAAATTATTTTCTTTCAAACTCTAGTTACATAAACTAGGTCCCATGCTTTTGAGGTATCACCTTACATGTTTGTGAGCTTTGTATCTTTTTTATGTATATTCTAGTTTTCTATTTTTAGGACTTTTCATTTCATTTATTTAGTACTTTCTTAGCCTTCCATTGATTTTGCTTATTACAACTTATTGCAAAAAATTCAATCCATTTTCAATTTGTTTTCCTATGTTAACAATGGCCCAATATATCATTTTTAATGAAACTGATAAGAGGGAACTTCAACACCTTTTAACTAAACATCTTGATATGAAAGATGACATGCTTAAAATACTATAAGAATAACAATAAAAAGAGAATAATGGTCAATCTTATCAAACCTTAAAGAAACCAGTTGTAAATGACACTACGAGGGTAACTATGTCTTAACAACCCCCTATAGTATCCCAACCTTTTGGTGAGACACCACCAATTATGGATGGTACATCTTTATCTCCTGATGTGGTTACCCTTATGCAAGAGATAAAATCTCTTCAATCCAAGGTGCCACTAAACCTACACAGACCTTGGATTCTTTTTATTTACTTCATACACCATTGGCATGTCGTAATGCTTTGAAAACCTTTACACAAGGTTTTTTTGAGCCCAAGTTCACTCTATATGATGGCAAGGATGATCCAAACATACACTTGAGAGCTTTTCATGTAGCATTCTTGGACTATATGACAAATCATTGGCTACTAACCAAGCTATTTACATGGATTCTAAAGGATTATGCTTTACAATAGTTTTATAGTGTACCAAATCAATCAGTCAATGCATTAAATCCTTTAGCTGACATGTTCCTAGCTCATTTAACATTAACATAGGTGACAAGGTTTTTTATGCCCAAGTTGCACAATAGAAACAAAGGTCAAATGTGTATCTCATAGATTATGTTCTTCGATATAAGCTTATCTTGGTTAAAATGAATAGCCCCATGGCCAATCAAGAGTTAAAAGATCTCTTAAAATAGAGTCCTCTACCAACCTTGCATGTGTATGCACCTAAAATTGCTCACTCCATTATAGTCAACTAATATTCATATTAGTTGACACTAATTTTTCTTATCCTATTTTACCATACTAATTTATTCCATTCCTATTCCATTAATCTAATATCCCCTTCCATTAATATAAATTAACTAACCTTATTCATGCCATCTCTTTATTAATATTCCCTATTCTCCCATTATCCTAATCTAATCTTGTTTATCTATTATATAGGAATTTTAAATTCCCATAACCCAACCTACTAGCCTACCCCCTAGGTATTCCTACATCCCTAGGAATCCTAATCCTCATTTAGCCCTTAATAAACCCCATTACCTACTAACCTACTCTTTAATCCCATTATCCAATTTTAAATTCATTAAAATCCCTACTACCTACTCACCACCCTACACCCTAGCCTTTCCTATATCCTTATGACCCTAATCCTATCCTAATCCCCACCTAGTCCTCCATTATCAGGGAATTTAATATTCCTTAAATAATTTTCAACCATTAGATCTCATAATATAAGTTTGAATCTTAGCCCTTTATCTTCCCTCCATTTATCTATTTAACTAACCTCTCCCTCCACTCTCAAACCAACTCTTGAATCCATACCAAAACTATGCCAAAATCAATCTATAAATCCTATTACATAGCCATAATCAATCATCAAACATCCAACATCAAGCATCTATTTGTCAATATGAGTCTAATAAAATGCATTTGAATCCTATAATGGAGGCATGAGAAGATAAGGATCATGGCAAGAATGTTTTATTAGTTTTGATTTATCTTCTCTATCCTTTCCTATTGGTGTTTATCAAGGTTTTGGATTTTATTGTCAATTTGGTAATATAGCTTGAATCCAACTTTTGTTGCACATTTTGGTGACCATAATGGGGCCAACCTACCTTATCTAAGTTATCACTCTTTCTGGAAGCATTTGAGGTGCTACTAAGACCAACTGGAAGTGAAACCAAGCCTAGATTTTATGTTTTTCACATGTTTCAGGGATGTTATGATATTGGTACCGATATTATAATAGTGGCATTGTTAATTCAAGTCATGGTATTTTGACTTAGATGTTAGAGGTTAAGGATTTAGAAGGGTTTAGAATTTTTATAATCTCACTACTCTCTCAATATCGAGATTGCCTTGTGAATCATGGGATTGTCAATCCTAGTTATGATATTGTAAACCACTAATAGTTTAGCTTGTAGGTTTTTTTCAATGATTCCACCACTTACCTAGTAAAATGATTGCCATAAAAATAGATGTATTGTAATTTTGAATAGAGATATTGTCAAAATTTTGTCTTAGGCTAGTAATATGACACATTTGTGCTAACATTTTGCCTATATAGAAACATTGTCTATTATGTCTGATTTTGTGTGTAGGCCAGAGAAAGAATCCTTCAATAAATCAACCAACCAAGCATTTTCAACAATCCTACCATTATCTAAATAATTAGATTGCCATGGTAATCATGAGATTGTAGTTCCCATTTGTGGTATTGTCCTTTCATTTTAGTTTGGTAAAACACTACCCTTGTTATTTTTTAATCATCATTCTAGTATTCCTAGGTCTTATTGAGAGGGTGCTAAAGGGATTTAAGTTTAAAACTAGAGGTTTTATAAATTTGTTGAATTTTTAAAAAATATATCTATATAAAAATTTCACTTTCCAATATCTAAAAATAAATTACTAATGTGGGTGTTTCATCTTGCAGGATCCACCAGGCATGTAAGAGAAGGTAGATTTAGCTAAAAACTATCATACCTACTACCTTACTACCATGTGATAGTCCCACAACTTCTACAATCATGGGTTTATACTATAAATATTGGGATTATTAGTCTTAGTCATTACATTCTAGTTTAGGCTAGTTTAGATTAGTGATAGACTTTTCTAGCATATCTTATTATAAAATAATAGTATTTAATATCAAATCCCTATAAATTATATATATATATATAGATATATATAGATATATATACATATATATACATATATATATATATATTTATATATATATATATATGTATATATATGTATTTATATATATATATATATATGTATATACATATATGTATACATATATATATATATATATTTATACATATATATATATACATATATACACACACACACACATAGATATATATATATATATATATATATATATACATATATATATATACATACATACATATATATATATGTATACATATATGTATATATATATATATATACACATACATACACACACACACACACACACACACACACACACACACACACACACACACACACATATATATTTGATAAGTTTCTTACTTAGGATATACATACTATTTTTCTTATAAATTATAATATCACTATTTGCATTTTTCTACTAATCACGAGATTGTCATCGTGAGTCACAGTTTTGTGGTTCATAACAAAAATTCCACTATAATTCTATAATTAATAGTTGGATTGTCATTGTCAGTTGTGGGATTATTATACTACCATGGTTTTGTAGTTAACTACCATTATTATCTAACATCTATAATCTCAAACTCTCCTAGTAATGGGTTTGTCCTGCAAGTCACCATTTTACACTATTTAGTCATAGGATTGTAGCCTTTTTTGCCTTTAATTTGGTCTTTTTTTAGTGTATTTTTAGAGTCAATGTTTGTGAATTTTTCATTTCTCCAAGCCTCCCATAAATCCCAGATTGCTGCCCCTTAACCCTACTAGGGGTTGCTACCCCCATATCCTCGTTTCATGTCTCGTTCACCACAAATAAGTTATAGAGCCAATCTACTATATTTTAAGGGTGTTTTATTAGGGAATATTTGACAAACATATTTTTTATTATGAGATTCATCCTTTTTAACACTTTTCTTGTGGGTCCCTTAGAGATTTTGGTACCCTATCATATATCTAACCTTTGTACTTGTAGGGAGGTGACCTTTTTTTATTTGATTTTACATTTCATTATCTTAATCATTAATTTTAGTATATCATTGTATTTCTACTTTATTGTAAACATTTGTATGTTTAATATTGTGTGTATATATCTTTGATTTCTCATTTTATGTACTAATTTGTCATATCATGCCAAAAACATATAGGTAAATAGATCAATTAATTAATAATATTGTGTGATTGCTTGTTTATTACCCCTTCCACTAGGATAACACATGACATGGAATTGACACCCATGTACGTGCTTAGTATATAGGGGTTAGTGTTGTGGATTTCATCACTTCACACTAACAAAACTTTGTGTTTTAGTGGAATATAAAAATCAGGGATAACTATGTTAGGCTAAGTAATTGACCCCATATAGGTCATCCGTGAAGGGGAAGAGTTAACTCTTTGAACTAGGTATTAAAAAACACCCTATATGTACATGGTCCCCAACATACTATTGTGTATTTAGGGGATGCCCTTAGATATCATATTTAACCTATCATAAGACCTTTCAATTGTAATAGGTATTCCACTACTAGTGTTAGTAACAACACCTAAGTGACCATCAAATGTAAGTAAGGTCGAGAGGGTTTGATCGATTCTAAATGGGTCACCAGCCTATAGCCTCACTTTTATATCCATTATATGGTGTGTACATTAGGTTATAGAACCATTAGTTTACTAAACATAGGTTTTGGCTTGCTTATTTGGTTGTGTGTTGTGTTAGACCCATGTTTTTTGTGAGCTAAGTTAATCTTTTACATATCTAAGCCCATCTAGGTCCTTTATAAATATCATTTTTTATATATTTTATCCTCATCATTCTATCATATTATACATATCACACTATCCTTTTCATGTTCTTTCTAAATCATCATCATCATTATCCTCATCTTGATCCACATGCATATCACCTACATCCCATCTTGTACATCCTAGTCATCATTGTACATTATCTCCTTATATATCATTCTCTTTAGCCTACCTATTCATCCTTAGCCATACACTTCCCCTAATCACATATTTCATCCCTACCTAAGTCTACATCATCACCCACTCACCCTAGTCACCCAAACCTTTCCTAGTCTCACCATATCTCATTATCCTTAGTCATCACCCCATTATCTTCTACATCTTTTCCTAATCACTATCTTGTACATCCCCTCCTAATATAACCATATCTACCCACCACTACATCCACTTGCACATATTAATCACCATCTTATATCCATTATCTAATCCTATCATCTCTATCATAATCTTAGTCTAGCCATATCCTGTATCATTGATCATCTTAATCATCATTATTATATATCCTAATCTCATCCTCTTATACGTAATTTATTCTCTTCTACATTCTTACTTAAGCCATTCATCACTAGTCACACCCCTTTCTATCGAATATATATTATCTTATACATCCTCATCTAATCATCCTTTATAATTATTATCTAGTGCATATTCGATATCATACCATTGTGTATCCTTTTATTGTCCTATTATATCCTTGATTATAAAGTTATCTTCATCCCATTTTTATTCATATATATCCTAATCCATCTTACGTCCTTACCAAAGTTTTCATCATTAACTACCTATCTTCACCTTGAAAATATCATTATTCTCTTGTACATGAACCCCCTCATCAATAGTCATCTTTTCATCAATCATCATATTATAAATCCTAGTCTCATCCCCTTATACATATCTTTGTTTTCTTTAATATCATTTTATTCACATCTTAATTACATCCTAATCATACCTCATTAGCTACACCTTGTTCTAAATCCACCTCATTATCCCATCACCTATTATTTATATCCCATCTATAATTTCATCCTGGTAAAACCATATACACCTATCATTATTCATATATATCCCAATCCATCTTATGTCCTTACCCAAGTCTGAATCATTAACTACCTATCTTCACCTTGAAAATATATTTTTTCTCTTGCACATGAACCCACTCATAAATAGTCATATTTTTGTCAATCATCATATTATAAATCTTAGTCTTGTCCCCTTTCATATATCTTTGTTCTCTTCCATATCATTTTAGTCACATCTTAATTACATCCTCATCATACCTCCTTAACTACACCTTATCTTAAATCCACCTCATTATCCCATCACCTATTATTTATATCACATCTATCATTTCATCTAGGTTAGACCATATACACCTATGATTAGTCAACCACCCAACTTCCAAATCACATATTGTATATCCTAATCTCAACCTATTATACATCATTTATTCTCTTGTAAATTCTACTAGACTCCCATAGTAGTCACACTCAAACATCATCCTAGTCACACCTTGTTATAAGATCACCTCATCCATAATCAATCACACCTCACGTTGACCTTAGCTTATCCATAAATCACACCATAGTATTTAATATTCCCATATCATATTCTATCTTAAGTCTACCTCATTTATATTTTTCATCATCCCCATATTATCTTATCTCATTATCTCGTCACCTTATTTATTCTTGTTTTTCCTTCTTGTAAATAACTTGTTCCCTTGTACATACTTTTAATCACATCTCATCATTAGACCATTCATAATTAGACATCCTCTAATCACATCCTAATTATAACTCATCATCCACATCTTATCTTAAATCTATACACGATCACTAGTCTTAACCTTGCCTTCATCACCCATCTAGTCACCACCTCATCCTATCCTATTTGGGTTTTTGGTCACATATGAGTCTAAACCATCCACTTATCATTACCCATTTATAATTTCATCATCACCTATCAATGATACTTATCCTTATTCCATTGTCTTAATTATCTTCATCACATAGTCGCCTACCATTTTACCTTGAGTAAATTAGTCTAAGGTATTGAGATAATCCTATCATCCTAATCCTCCTATCATCTTATTTGCCTATCATCCTATTACCATCCTATCACTCTAATCCACTTGGTAAAATATCATATCATAATCAATATTTTGCTATCATCTTGTCACTTTGTCAATTTCAATCTATCAACCCATCAACGATCAATTATCCCTAGTCCAAATCATCTTTCCTTATTAATTACTAGCACCCATCATATCATCACCTTTCTAGTTTGAATATAGGAACCCATAATATCCCCAATCCTTTTGATATCTTGATGAATAGGTATTGTTGACAAATTATTATCACCTATTGTATTATTGATTTGACTTTTGATCATAGTCCTTAATCCATTAACATATCACATCTCCATTATTACCTATCATACTAGCTCGGTCCCTTTGATATATTTTTTTCAAGAACCTTATCCAATCCCTATCCAACCTACATCATCCATCACATATAAACCATCACCATGGAGTTAGACCCCACTTTAATTTACCATTACATACATGAAAATAAGGATGATATCCTTTTGTGGCTCATTATTATGTGTGTACCAGTTCCTAAAGGTGTTGATCCCCTTTAGCTGATTGCACCTCTCATCTAAGCCTCATCATGTGAATCTCATACCAATCCTCCATCCCCTAGTCATAAACCATCAACTTCCCATTCCCATACTAGTAATGGAATCCAATCTTGGATACCTCAAATTCTTGAACCCAATTATATCTACAACCATCTAATCATAAGTCTAATGCTTCCACATCCAAGTCCAAAAGAGAACCACATTCTTATACTCCCCTTCCCATAAAATTTGAATCCCTTTTTAAGCAATTAGTCACACCAACATAATGGTCTACCCACCTATCCAACATCTTGATCTTATTAATTCTACACCCTCTTGATATAATGAAAACCAATATTGTCTATACCATCAAACATGGGGGCATATCATTAATCAATGTTGACCTTTTAAAATTTTTGTCTAGGACCTAATTGATTGTGGTGACATAATAATAAATAAATAAATAAATGAGTCTCCATCCCTAGGTGAACAAAAAGAGGAAATCCAAGATCCCCTTGCCATTCATGATAAAGCCCTTCCATCTTCAATCCAAGGTTAAGACACCACTCTCATCCTTAACAAACCCTCCATCAAAGCTGAGTCCATTACCCATGATAATAATCCTCTCATATCTCATGACCCCTTTCATGACCCTATCTATGAATCCATAATTCCTCTATTATCTCCCTCTAACCCATCATATAAAATCCCCCATGATGAGAGGTCAATTGCGAATAAGCACTCTCCTACTATCATCATTGCATCTTGTGCATCAAATTAATTTTAAAAGACAAAATTTAAGGTCTTATCATTTGTGAGATCATGTTCAACACTTGTATCCAAAATAGATTCCTCATTAGAAACATCATCACTCATTAATGTTGATAATGCCTATCTTTTAGAAGATACCTAAAATCTAGATACCTCTAATTTGTTGTCAAGCATATCTTTTGATCACATTTTATAAGATGACATCATAAATGAGTTCTTTCAAGATTTATCTATCAAATATTGTTAGAGTGCGTTTGATCCTCTTTTGGATGCAGCTAGTCCTAGTGATACTTTTACTAATCTTTAGGAGATTTTCTCCAGTGTTGAAATTGGATCTTTTAGGAACCCATATGAACATTATGCTACAACATCACCACCCATTAACCTCATTATACCATATACATCACCTTCATCCACTATTAATCCTTTTTTCCCTATCAATGATCACTTAATCACCTCCCTCCATAAAGAAGAATAAGAACATGCATCATTGGACCCTTATTCAAGAAATATAATGCATGCCACAAATCCAAAGGTCCAAGATAATATTATAGAAGTCATAATCATAATCAAATAATCTTCGATCCTATTTGTCAAAGTCAAGAAGAGTCAAATCATCAACCTTATCCAAAAATATCTTCTCCTAGTGAAGCCTGATATTTGACACTAGGAGACTCTCAAAGTCACAATAATCATTGTATCTCTAGTCAATGATCAATATACCATGGTGAAGACAAAAATTAGGTACCATGGGGAAATTAAAATTTAAATAATGTAAAAAGCATGGATGATAATACCTCAAATAATCAAATCAAGGATGAACCACAAAGTCAAAGTGTTTTGGATTTTATGAATTTGTTTTATCACTTGGCACTAATCAAATGAAGTATATCCCACATCTCCAATGATGTATGTGATTACTATTCCTAATGGTCCATCATCCATCACACCATCATATCCCAATCCTACTATATATTCAAGTCCCATACATCCCCATCAATCTCTAATTAAATCCATACCACACATTAGCCCTCGAGAAACACTATCTCTCCTAAGGGTAATGATTATACTTGGTTTAGATATCTAGAGGAGTTACCATAGAAAATAACTAAAGGCCACTAGGACATCTAGGCATTTATCATCCATAACAAAACATGTGTTAGTTAAATAATCCATCAAATTTATATGCCTTGCATCTCACCCATCATATAATAAATTGAGATGCCTAATAAAGAGTCTAAAAGGTAAAAATAAATCATTCATCTAATGGTGAAAACTAGTCTTCTATCACCTTGGGAAAGTACCATGATGAAAACTAGTTTCCAACATCATGGTCAAATAATCTATTATCTATATTATTCCTTGACACTTAGGGGAAAATCAATCCATACTTATCATATCCATCATCAACCTTTCCCATCCCTTGGTCCATTATCATTATCCATTATCTATAATCATATCCCCACTCCTGTTATGATTATCATTCCTTCCATCCATCATCATAACATATATCTTATCTCCTCTTCCTTCCTATCTTTACCTTTCTAAGTAAGCAAAATGTGTCTTGATAATTATCCCTACACGATATTGGAATCTCCTCCAATGGACACTTAGGAAAATAACCTTTTGGTTCCTTCACAATATTTTCATTGGCTATCCTTAGTCCATTTATTCTTGGTCCTCATCATTACCATATTTTGTCATCTTATCCATCATCCCTCCATCCTTCTCCTATTTTCTAGGCTGGGTATTCCCTTTGCTATTAACCCAATTTTTATAGTGTATATACATATCCTAAACATTTGTAAAAATTTAAAAATGTTAAAATACCCTAATAATCATAAAATTTGAAAAATCCATAAATAAGTTCATCATGTCTTATTTTATCCCCAATCCCCTAGTTGCATCCATCTCCATCCATCCCCTATCTTCCTATCCATCCTATCTTTAGATACCACATTATGTCTTGAAAGAAAAATGGAGTGATCACCCATCCATTCATATCTTCCATCTCATCCTATTAGCTAATTCTTATCAACATACATAACCTTGTCAAAGATTTTAATCTAACACCCATCACTTCTCTATCGATGCCTTTTCATACCTATCACCCATCAATCATCACCTTGCTAGTATGGAAGGTACTTAATCCCATCACTTTCCTTATCATTGACTCTTCATGTATATCACCCATATAATCACTTTTTCTATCATGAAAGGTATTTAATCTCATCATTTCATAGTATCCTTATTACATTGGATCCTTACAGGGCCTTTTCTATTGTTAATCATTGGTTTTCACTTTATTTCCTCGCCATCCATTGCCACTTTTTAATCTGATTTCAAGACCAAGTTAGTGTTTAAAGACCTTATCACATCATCCATCCTTATATCCTAAACTAGGGGAAACAACCTGGATTAATTCTAATCATCATCACCTTATCTAAATCCAAGTATATCCTAAATCCATAATCACATCATGATCATCTAACCCATCATCTAATCACTCATCCTATCATTAGGTAAGACATTATGACCTGCATCTATATACTTGTGTGTGTGTGTGTTACTATTTTATTCTACTTGTCTTGTTTACATTTCATGTATGTATCTTTTGTGTCTCATGTTTTTCATGTCTATTTTTGTCTATTGGGAAAAGAAGAAGGATGTTAGAGGACACCAAAAGTGTGCTCGAGGATACATATTTCAATACTTGCCCATGCACTTTGGCATAATGTCCTCTTGGTCATTTCCATATCATGGGGCATACTACCAAATGCTATATTCTTGGATTACTTAGACTATGATGAACTTTATGACATTTATGATGGCTTGATCATCTCATCATCCTTTTTGTCATCACCAATCTAATCCTCTCAACCCCTCTGACCAAAATCAATTACTTATATCCTCATCTCATCATCTCAAACATATCCTTCAATCACTAATAATCCTAAACATCCTTATTATAATCATTTTTGTAATCATTAATAATAATCATCATCATATTCTAGTCAGAACTACATTGGCATGAAGTCTTTAAAGACTATGTAGGTAGCACTTGGCCACTTTTTGATGTCTAAGGATAACTTGACCATTATTTCTATCATCCGTCATCATCCCCAAATCTTAAATCAATCAAATCATTGGGTCACTTCATCATATATGTTATTCTATATAATCACCTAAATCATCTTGATCAATTTATCTTTGAGCTACACTTTTCCTTAATGTTAATCCTATCATTAGTCTTATTCTAGCTAATAGCTCTCCCTTACATGCATCTTTGCTTGGGATACATCTAAATATTGTATCCTTTTAATCCTATAATCATCTTGTTATCGTTTATTCCCACTTGGGATGTGTTGAAAACCATAACACCCATCATAACTACTCCCTGTGAATGTGACCTTGTCAAGGGAATGATCATTAATTTGTCGCTTATTTCTCACATTGACCTCATATTCTTCATCTTATATCCCAAATTTTTCATCTCATACCAATGTCTATCCATATCATCCCACCCATCATTTCTTATTTTGAGTGGCCATCTAGCTCATTCTTCCCTACATGTCCCATCAAAGGGGTATCATATACCATATCATCATATAATAACATTCATCCATGACATGGTTTCTATTTTACAAACCATTACTCCTTCCACTTCATCTACTTGAAATCTCCTTTCAAAAAGTGGTAAAATGTATGCACCCAAAATTTCTCATTCCATTATAGTTGACTAATATTATTATTAGTCGACACTAATTCCACTTATCCTATTTTACCCTACTAATTTATCCCATTCCTATTCCATTAATCTACATTCACTAACCTTATTCATACAATCTCTTTATTAATTTTCCCTAATCTCCCATTATCCTAATCTAATCTTGTTTATCTATCATATGGGAATTTTAAATTCATATAACCCCACCTACTAGCCTACCCCCTAGGTATTTCTACATCCTTAGGAATCTTAATCCTCATTTAGCCCTTAATAAAAACCATTACTTACTATCCTACTCCCTAATCCCACTAGCCAATTTTAAATCCATGAAAATCCTAACTACCCACCCACCACCCTACACCATAGCCTTTTCTACATCCCTATTACCCTAATCCTATCTTAATCCCCACCTAATCCTCCATTATCTCTAAGATAATGGAGAAGTCTTTAGAATTGGATACTTCCCTTGAATTCTCTAAAAATCTCTATTTATAGAGGATTGTTAATGAATTTAATATTCCTTAAATAATTTGCAACCATTGGATCTCATAATCCAAGTTTGAATCTTAGCCCTTTATCTTCCTTCCATTTATCATTATAACTATCTTCTCCCTCCACTCTCAAACCAACTCTTGAATGCATACCAAAACTATGCCAAATTCACTCTAGAATTCCTATTGCATAGCCATAATCAATCATCAAGCATCACTTTGTAAATATAAGTTTAATCACATGCATTAAAATCTTGGAATGTAGGCATGAGAAGATAAGGAACATGGTAATAATGTTTTATTAGTTCTGATTTATCCTCTCTATCCTTTTCGATTAGTGTTTACCAAGGTTTTTGATTTTATTGTAATTTTTATAATATAGCTTGAATCCAAATTTTGGTGCACAACATGAATCAATAATGTTCAAAAGATTCTCTTTTTTCACTAAGTTATGTCATACAATCAAGGAAAGGGAAGTTAAACTAATTTAAATGGGTAAACTCAAGTATACAAGTTTATCAAAAACAAAAAATAAGAGTAAAAACAAATTCCCATACAAAGTAAAGGTTAATGATATAAAAAATCATAATCAACCAACATTTAATGTCGATTTAGAGCCCCATCAATGAGTGGTTCTACTAGGACCTCCTTGATGAACTTTTACCAATCTCCTAGTATCTCTAGCTAGAGTTTTACAATAATTATTAGAATGTAATATCATATCTCACCCTCCTATTCAATAAGTTAATCTAACAAATCCTCTTCTATGTGGATATGATTAGAATGCATTTTGTGATTTGCATAGGGCACCAAGCCACACACTAAATAGATTCATCAATTTGAAACACAAGATATAGGACTTGATAGATGGTAATGTTATTGATTTAGGAAAACTAGTTGAGCCTCCTTAGGCAAATTAAACATAGGAAAAAGCTTTGAAAATCTTCTTAGATCCTTTCCCACAACATTTTAAGCAAGAGATAGGGAACACATCAGGTGTTCACCATGTATATCATGCACATATACCACTAGATATACACAAGGTACCTTCAATTGAGTTACACCCTTTGAATAACATGATTGGTGTATATAATTATAGAGTTCTAGCTAGACCTTCCATTTCCTTTGTAGAGCATGAGATAGTTGAGAATGATTTGGATAATCATGCACTCTTTGTCTAAGCTTACATTCATAATCATCATGTTTATAGTGTTCTCATAGACAATAGATCCATCATGAACATGTGCAGTATGACATTATTGAAACATTTGTGATATTCAAAGTAGGATATTACCCTGATGGACATAGTTATAAGTGGATTCAATGGAAACAAATAGAGTTCATTGGGTGAGATTATACCTCATTTATAGGTTGTTCCAACACATGTGGCCACACCATTTACTATTATTCTTGGTGTAAGATTTTGTTGATATGTTGCTTGGCTAAGCATGGATTCAAAAACTTTGATTAGTATTATTTACAGCTCATAGATGCATAAAATTCATTCATGCTAACTAGGTTATTATAGTTGGTAGAGATTTATATGAGTTACCACTCCCCACTTCAGATCCATCTTCTACTTTGTAATCACAAGTTTTAGCTTCTTCACTAGTAATAGTTCTTCCTCTATTTTAGATTTAGACATAGTTGAGGCCTTACTCACCAATGTACAGAGTTCATACACTTTGATGGAGGTCTATTTTAGAGAAACTATAGTTTTAAGACTCTAGACATCTTCTAGCTACAATGTTCACACCTAGGGTAGTATCATTGAGGTCTCATGCCTCCACAAATAGAGCACATGTTTAGAGAGATTATAATACTACCAAATGGGTCCCTAATATCCTTACAATTACATCCACTTTTCAAAGTTATGGGGGGACACTATAGTCAATTTCCACTAAAGAGATTTCAGAGCATTTATAACATACATAGCTTTCAGAGCCATAGTCATATCCCTTCTATCATGCTTCATGATCAAGAATGATACCTCTCCTTGATAAAAGACACCATGATAGGGATTCTCCCATGACACTTATTAGTTATTATAATCTCTCCTAAACCTTACTTGTATATAACTTATTTTCAATAACTTCTACATAGTTTCTTTTTTGCTTACTTGTACATAGTTTATCAATTTTGCTTATACATAGTCTCCTCATGATTTATTGTACATATATTATATGTCAAAAATATCAAAAATAATACAAAATTTAAAAATCTAAAAAAGATATAGAATTTCAAAATCTAAAACAATTCAAATATGTTAAAATACTAAAAACAATACATAATCTCAAAATACAAAAATATTAAAATATTAAAAAATTTAAAACATTTTAGTTATATGCATTATCCATGATTTACATTTATATTAACATGATAGACTTACATTTGCTATTCTATTCTATTGTTTTTCAATTTATTTATATTACCGTGCTTCACTTGATCTTCAGTGTGTGTGTGCAATGACATCTAGATCCATGATTGCTTAACTCTACTCATTAAGGGGCATACTACTAAACATGAGACATACATTGATATATCTACCCCATTGGGGAATTTTCTACATGACTACCCCATCCAAGTTATGTCATTCCTACACCACACACTCTAGTTATCATGTTGATCCACATTAGTTACTAGCTTAAATAGATTACTCTATCGACACTCACTAGTATATAACACTTATGTATTTCGTAACATATATATAGTCTTATACTCCATGTCATGCATAATTTCACTTATTTCTTTAATTAGTTAGATATAATTTTATTTCTATTATATTACATGCCTTCCTTTCTTGCTTTGCAAAGCTAGATTTCATTGCATTTATAAATTCTTGTGTTGTCTCTTCTAAGTTCCTTAGGAAATTTATCAATGCATTTTGAATCTATTCTTCTATGTGCCTTAGGGAATTTTCTAATGTCATTTACTTTTACTCTTATTTGTGCCTTTGGATCTTGTGTTAACCTTACTTATTGAAATTCTATGTGTATGTGGCATTTAAACATACTTGCTTTCCAATTCAAGTGACATATGCCCATGTCCCTTATCTTCTTTGTCCCTTGTCCACTCTTGTATACTTATTTCTTCTTACATTGTGTGTTTGTTGATTATTTTATTCTCACTGTTTGTAATTGCATGATCCATATCATGCATTATCTTGATTTCTTAGATGCCATGATGGACATCATACTCCATCCCTACTTGAAAACTAAAAACTAACATTTGTAGTTCCAATTTAGTTTATTGCACATGCTATTACAGTGTTATACCTATCTAGGCCTACTTCTATTGATCTAACAATCATCAGTATAAACTATACTATATCTTGAGTTATCTTTATTATTATTATTATTGTTATGTCATGTATTTTATAGCATAACACACTTTTAGGGATCTTTCTTCTGAGGGTAATCATTGTAGGGTCTTCATTCCTACCCTCATAAGAGGGGGAAACAAATAGGGGTTTTGTCACAGAGATCAAATCTCTTAACCAATTGAAAAATTAGTTTTTAGAACACTTAAAATAACAATAAAAGGTTAAACCAAGTAGAATAAATAAAAAAATAGTGAAAATTATAGAAAAGTCATTAGTTTTAGTAAAGGATAATAGTTCTAAATATGGACAAAAACATGAGATAACAGGTTGTTTTATTTTTAGTGTTCCTTTCTAAATAGCATAAAAACCTTGACTTTCTATAAATAGGTAGAAAGGTCAGTTTAGCAACCATTTTATCAAATACAAGTTAGTCTAGATTTAGTAGTTTTAATACAATTTTTCTTAGAGAATCCATATATAGGGGGCATCATGTGTATAATTATGTCTCTCACTTTTAGTTTTAGATTGGACATTTGGTATAACTTCTATATGAAAATCCATGTTATAGAAATTAGTGATTGGGGGTAATGTGCAGATCACATTTGACTTATTTTCATTTTGAATTTAGTATATTACCAAGGAATTCTTAGTAATTGTGTTCCTTATTCCATCTACATGTGGTTGGCATCATTTTGGAGTGGATTTCATACAATCCTAACATTTACATTCCTAAATGGCTTCCATATAAGCCTAGTTTCCAATTTTAGAGTGGCTTTCATACAAGCCTATCTCCTTCTAAAGTTGGCTAAGATCAACCTAGTTTTTAGTACACATTTGACTATCCACACCACATTGTTAGATTATAGAGCATTCATGGGCATCATGAGACATCTCATATGACACACATTCATACTAATATCAATTTATAGTTTCCCTTCATAAGGCAATGATGGAGCTAAAGGTCCATCTAACCTTTGTATTCTTGAGCCACGTACTTATACAAATTAGATACACAATACAAAAATTGATTAACAAATGAATGATAACATAGCCTCACTTAGTGGGTGATGGTGGAGTTAAAAGGCCAGATTTTACATTCTTAAGACACTCTCAGGTAATTAATCACTTAGCTTCATTTGTGATATTGCTCTTAGTACAAAACATACCCAACATTGCTCAACATCATCTAGCATCACTCTGCATCAAAAATAGATTTACACTTTAAAATATGATTT
>JARHVA010002557.1:1427500-1475000 GCA_037957365.1 Torreya grandis | reverse complement strand
GGTCCGTGTCTTGCCAGGGAGGAGCTTTAGGAGCCCAGTGGAGAGCTGAGGAAAGAGAAAGCATCACGGAATTTGGAAAACTCAACCAAAAGGTCTGAAAATTGCCAGGAAGCATCAGAAGGCTAAATAAGACCAAAAAGAAGCAAAAACAAGCTGTTTTAGAAGCTCAAAAGCCTCTGTTGAATTTACCTGTGTGTGCTCAGTGCCATACAGATTTGGCAAAATCAGAAAAAATCATTTCTTCATCTTTTTCAGCGAAACAAAAGTCTAAATTGCAAGTTAAATCAAAACTAAGACACTGGTGAAAACGGTTTGCAATTTGGTTGAGAAACGGGCTCAAAATCTTCGCCTGAAGTTTCAGAGGTAGGCCAATTTTCTGATTGGCTGAATTTTTTTATAAAATTTTTAGCCTAAAGTTTTAATATTTCAATTATTTTTATTTTTTAATTCAAATAAATCAAAACTTTAGCCAATAAGGGTTATTGGGGACCTACCGCTGACTAATAATCATGGAAGCATCTGAAAAGCTAAAAATTTTACTGTTTTCTGGGTTTTTTATCTGGATGCCAACGGAGAAAGAATTTTTTAAATCAAAATTGTAGTTTTCCTGATTTAATTGTTTCAGTGGTAGATTTTTTGCGATCTTGCAAATGGTATTGAGTTTGTTGCTGAAAATGGATAAGGTTGTTCAGTGTCAATATAGAATTAGTGTGTAGAAGGAATTTTAAATTTTTTTAAAAAAAAGTCATTATAGTTTTTCTGATTTTATCATTTTCATGAAAAACTAGGTAAAATGGCTAGTATTCAACACCTGTTACTACCAGATTCTCAAAAATTGACTGGCAAGAACTTTAGTTTGTGGAGTCATAAGGTTTTGACAATATGTGAATATCTGAATATTGATCAAATAGTGCTCGGTAAAGAGCAAAGGCCTGCCACTGCTATCAATGACTATGATAAATGTCATTGTGAAGCTCTCATGTTATTAAAATTGTCAGTAGCAGGTAATCTAATCTCAGAGGTCAGAAATGTGACTATAGCATCAGATTTATGGAAAAATTTATCTTCAAAATATCAGGCTTCTAAAGTCGGTAGAGTGTTGTATTTGAAGAATTTGTTGTTTTCCACTAAGATGCAGGAAGGTGGCTCCATTTCTGAGTTTTTATTGCAGATCAAGGACATCACTGACCAGTTGAAAGTAGTGCAAAAACCTATTGATGAGCAAGATTTGATTGCTCTTATTATGCAAAATCTTCCACCATCATTTGAGTCATTTGTGGAGTCCTTGCACATGATTGTTAAGATGCAGACTTTGGATTTTGAAACATTGTCTACATTGCTATTGCAAAAGGAGAGACGACAGGAGCAGACAGTGTTGTCTACATCCACTTCCACAGAGAATGCATTCTTTATCAAGGAAAAGGGTAAGCAGTCTGGTGAAAATAGCTATCCATTAGAATCTTCACAAGTAAGTGGTAATAAGAGATCTAAATGGAAATGTTTTTACTGTAAGAAACCCGGTCACCTTAAGAAAGATTGTAGGAAAAGACAACATGATATGGCTAACCCCAGAAAGAAAGCTCATCATGCGAATGTAGCTGAAGGTGAAGGCGAGGAATCACCAGATTTTGCTTTCATGGCTTCCAGTGGTAATTCTGTGGTGGATCGAGCTTGGTACTTTGATTTAGGGGCATCTCACCATTATACATGCCATAAGGACTGGTATGTGGATTTTGTTGAAGATAATAGTAGTAATGAATCTGTGTCTTTAGGCGATGGTACAACATATTTGGTGAAAGGATTTGGTAATTTTCATATAAGTTTTAATGGTACAATAAATTATACATTCAAGAATGTTAGGTATGTACCAGATATGAACAAAAATCTTCTTTTAATTAGTGAAATCACCTCAAAATTTGATTTTGTTGTAAAATTTCAAGAACAACAATGTTTAGTCACCACTAAAGATAACAAGATTATTGCTGTTGGGATCGGTGAGAAAGGCTTGTATAAGCTTGCAGATCCAATCAAAGCAAAAGAAAGTGCACTTGCAGCAGTTGATAGCACAAGTTCACTATGGCATGAAAGGTATGGGCATTTGAATTTTTAGTATTTGACTACATTGAGTAAGACTAAGATGGTTAAGGGGATTCCTTCTATTCGGCATAGTCATCATGTATGTACTGGATGTCAATTGGGGAAGCAAGTTAGACATTCATTTGATGTTGGTAAAGCTTCGAGAGCAAACGGAGTATTGGATTTGGTACATGTGGATTTGCATGGTCCAATGCAGACACCTACCCCTTCTGGTGCCCGTTATTTCCTATTACTAGTTGATGATTTCTATAGGAAAAAGTGGGTATAGTTTCTAGTAAAGAAATCTAATTATTTTTCTAACTTTCTTACATGGAAAGCTATGGTTGAAAAACAGGCAGGACGGCCACTGAAATCTCTTAGAACGGATAATGGGGGTGAGTTCATCTCAAAACAATTCAAGGAGTTTTGTGCTACTGAAGGCATACACAGACAATACACTACACCTTACACTCCACAATAAAATGGAGTTGTGGAAAGGTGTAATAGGACGGTGATGGACATGGCTCACTATATGGTCCAAAGCAGAAATGTCCCATACAAGTATTGGGCAGAGGCAGTAAATACAATAGTATACATCCTCAACAGAAGTCCTACAAAAGCTTTGGAGAATTTGACTCCAGAGGAGGCTTGGTCAGGTCGAACTCCAAATGTAAGTGATTTTAGAATTTTTGGTTGTGTAGCTTTTGTAGTTATTCCTAGTCAAAAGAGAAAAAATTTGGATGCAAAAAGCAAAACATACATGTTTGTTGGATACAGTGATCAGTCAAAGGCCTACAAATTACTTGATGTTTCTACTAACAAAGTTGTGGTAAATAGAGATGTCATAATAAATGAACAAATGCCATACTTCACAGCAACTGGTCAAGTTTCAGATATTGAGTCATTGTTATCTAATGATTCCATTATTAGTTATAATGTGAAAAATGAGCAGGATTCTTGTTCATCAGTGGAATCACATTCCAGGGAGGGAATTGATACAGGTCACTGTGAGGTTCCAGTAGAACAACCAAAGAAGCCAAAGTGGTATACTACCATAATTGAAGCACTAAAAGAAGGAGACTTGCCACAAGGTGTGGAAAGTAGAAGACTGAGATCAGGAAAGCAGTTTGGTAATAGAGGTGAGCATGTTAATCTTGCTCTAACAACTGATGTTTCACAAGTATTTGAGCCTAATTCTTTTTCAGAGGCCAAAGGCAAGTCTGAGTGGGAATCAGCTATGCAATTGGAATATGATTCCTTGATGAAAAATAATACTTGGAAGTTGATGGAACTACCACCAGAGAAGAAATCCATTGGTTGTAAGTGGATTTATAAGGTGAAATACAAAGCAGATGGTTCCTTAGACAAACACAAAGCTAGACTTGTTACAAAAGGTTATGCACAAGAGGAAGGGGTTGATTATGAGGAGACTTTTGCTCCAACCACCAAGATGGTAACTTTTCATTTGATTATTGCTATTATTGCTCAGTTTGGATGGCAGGTGCACCAAATGGATGTAAAGAGTGCTTTCTTGAATGGAGATCTAGAGGAGGAAGTCTACGTGGTTCAGCCACAGGGTTTTCAGGTTCCTGGTAAGGAACATCTTATTTGTAGGTTGATCAAGTCCTTGTATGGACTTAAGCAGGCTCCTCGAGCTTGGTATACAAAAATAGACTCATATCTTAGGGAGTCAGGTTTCAAAAGGTGTAACTCAGAACCAACTCTCTATGTAAAGGTGTTTGGTGATGATATCTTGATTCTCATTATATATGTTGATGATATAGCCATCACTAGGAGTAGTACTAGTCTCATTCAGCAAATGAAAGCTAATGTTTGTTGTACTTTTGACATGACAGACTTAGGACTACTGAAATATTGTTTAGGTGTTGAGTTTTGGCAAAGTGGTAATACTATATTTGTGTCATAGAATAAGTATGCCAGTTCATTGCTAGAAAGGTTCAGAATGATGGATTGTAATCCAACTCACACACCTATGGAAATAGGAGCTAAAATTTCAACAAACACTGATTCGCCTCCGGTCAATGAAATAGTGTATCGGTAGCTAGTGGGTAGTCTTATTTACCTCACTACCACTAGACCGGATATTTGTTCTGTAGTGAGTTTTCTATCTCGCTTCATGTCTAAACCATAGGAAGTCCATTGGTTAGCTACAAAATGAGTATTAAGATATGTCAAAGGTACTCTTGACTTCGGCATACTGTATAAGAAGTCTGTAGATTTTGAACTTTTAGGATATTCTGATTCTGATTGGGCAGGTTCAGTTGATTCAAAAAAATCTACAACAGGGTATGTTTTCACTTTTGGTTCAAGAGTGTTCTCATGGCAGAGCAAACTACAAACTACAATAGCATTATCTTCAACAGAAGTAGAGTATAAAGCTGTGGTTCATGCAGGTTGTGAAACCATGTGGATAAAGAAAATTTTGGAGGATCTTCAGTTTGAGTCATCAAAGCCTACTCCAATTTTTTGTGACAACCAAAGTGTGTTGAAGATGGTGAAGAATCCAGTATTTCATGCTAGGACCAAACACATTGAGGTTCACCATCATTACGTTTGACAGTTGGTTACAAATGAAGACATCAGTCTCTTCTACTGCCCCACTGTAGAGCAACCAACTGATATAATGACCAAACCACTTGGTACAGACAAGTTCATAAAATTTAGAGATAAACTTGGTCTTGTTTCTAGTTTAGTCATTAAGGGAGGGTGTTAGCATATTATTGTATTTACCTTAGGTTATTTACTAAGGTAATTTATTTTGGTTAGTTGCCTTAACCACTTTGGTTAAGAGGTTAGTTGTTTATTCGGCCTTTGTTATTTCATGCAAGCTGACATAGGTTAGTTTTATTATACCCGTCTCATGCTTCATGGGTATTTCATTTGTTTGCCTATTTAATAGGCCTTCATGCTTGGTTGAACGTTGAATGTGTGCTCTGCTATTCTCAATCTCATTTTCTCTCTGTATTTTGTTTAATCTAATAAACCAACCACATTAAGGTTTCCTAGGCACATTAAGTATGCTTAGGGTGATGTGTCCACCAATTTGGTAGATGGTGATACTATCAAAAACCTTATCAAATAAACTACCAATAAACTACCAAATTATTTAGTAACAATCTTAGTAACCTTATAAAATTCTCACCATCTTCTTCCCACTAACAACAAAAGTCATGGTAGATTTAATTATTAATTCAATAGATTAAAACATACATGAGCCTTCCCTTAACAGTCATTCCATACAAAAAGTTAAAGTTCTCTTGAGATATCCAAATATCTTGAACTTTAATCAAAATGTACCAGGGAAAATTTGATTTAAATATTTATGATATGATAACATATCAAATGACACCTTTAATGACATGTAAATATTGAAATTCCAAACAAAATAATTGCAAAATCAATGACATATGGTAATAATCAAATGAAGGTAATGTTTAACTTAAGATTTAATTTTATATTAATGCCATATAAACCTCAATTACCATGTTACCAAGTAATTCAACAACAATATCAATAATCATATGAAAAACCACTTAATCTACATGGAACCAATACAAATGAAAAATAACACAAAGGTTTCAAGTCTAAGCCATTTTATGTATTTTACTTCATGTTAATGACTATTTTAACCATTAGCACATGATATTATGAGTAGTAATATGCATGATTTAGTCACAAAATGCAAATTTGAGTATGATGATGAGACATATCATTAAATTAAAGTCATGAAAAAATATTCTTTTATGAAATATGTGAAAATGATATTGAAACCCAACACCACTAATTTATAATTATATATTACATATAAATCTAGAATTATGTGAAACTAACCAAGGAACATTGTTTTGAATCCCTGAAATATCTTTTGATGATAATTTGATAATGTTTTTCTATTATAATTCTATGAATTTTAAAATTAATCAACATAGCATAATATTTTATCTAATCTCACAAACATGAAATAATTAATTTTAGTGAATTTAAACAAGTTGTCCCTCACTAACAGTTTTAAGTTTCATAGCTAAACTCTACATATGCTATAATTAAATAATTTTAAGCTTTGAAAATGGAGATACTATAATTTTATATAACATATTCCTATACATTTTTAAAGATGGAAAAATAAATTAGATTCAATTTTCCCCTCCACTTCAAATGTTTAATCCACTACTAGTGATATCATTCCTATATCAACACATAAATTTACTTATGTGTCAACATCCTCAAGTATGGGTGAATGAATTTTATTATAAGAGATTAACATACCTAATTATACAATGGAATCATATAGACTTCCATTGACCACCACACAATTCTCACTTGTAATCTCATCTAACTTATCTTGTGTTGAACAAATGTTTATAGCCTTACATGCCAAAATATTTCTATTACAAAAAGGTGTTTCTAATGTTCCTCATGCAATCAATTCTCAAAATCTATTTCATAATATTTTGTCAATTGAAATAGTTTTTTGCCTACTACCAATAGGATTAGTAGTACTTAATATACTAATTTTAGAGGGTAAATATTATTCTTGGAAATATCTTCATTCATTACATGCAACATGTTTGAACTTTACTTACAATGAAAAATTATCTAACACATTCTTTTCAATAAGTATCAAAGACTATGCATTATGATGATTATATGATATCCCACTTTAGTTAGTTTAAACATTCAACCCATTGGTAGATTTATCTACTAAATCTTAATTATATAACACCTAAATATTATATACTTAGAAAAAAAGTATCATAATTTTACCTGTTATCTCTAAGACTTTTACACTCCTAAAAGGTTCACATTCACTATCTCTTTGTGAAAAAATTATTGTCTCTCAGTTTGACCATATGTTTTTCTAATGAGCAAGCATTATATGATGTGAAAAATTGTCTAAACTTTATCATTATCCTTTTCTACCATTTTTGGACATATAACTATTTTTTAGCTTCCTAAACAGTTTTGTCCCAACCAAATGCCTAGGTTGATGCAAGTGCCCATTTTGTAACTAAGTTTCTAGTTCCCAAAATTCATCCAATTTTCAAATATGACATTTCCTTATGGTAATAATAGGTGATTTGGTGTGAGATATTTTTCTAAAGGATTTGTATATATACAAGATCAATCCTCATTCATAATCCACCTAATAAATTCATACGTTTCACATACAGAGAAATAAATGAATTATAAATCAAGAATTCAAGTGAGCAAAGCTATCCTAATCAATATTATTTTCATATCAATAAAATGAGTAGTCTATATATATGTTTAAATTCCTAAAGGAGTAGCCCATGATCCATATTTTACAGGTTACAATATATGTCATCATATGTACTTATTTATCACATATTACCCTTGTGAACACACAAGACAACATATAGAGGAGAACTACATATATATAAGGACCTTTTTCAAATATTTTAAATGTAGTTATCACCAACTACTAAAGTCATCTTTCGGGTATCTTGATATTTTAATCCCACTAACATAATTTTAACATAGTCATTCCAAGCACGAGAAATCTAAGGTTTTGATCATTTGACAAAGAGTGACATCGTGTGTGCATGATTTGTATACATTAGAATAAATGTGAGAAAATAATCATAAGGATTTAGTTTATCTAATCCATATCTAGTAAATATTGTATACATGATACCTACATCCAGATTATACACCTACATGGGCACAACTATCTAGATCTGATCCAAGCATCCAAGGTAAAAAAATTCCAAAATGTAAAATCTGATGACTACTACAATATCCTAATCCAATCCACTTCTGGCCTATTTCAGCACAAATCTATATGTGAACAATAAACTAAAAAAGTAATATTGTGTATAATTTATCAAAATATCAATCAATAGTTCTATTTTTTATATTTGGCATATTTTACTATTTAAATTTATAATGTTGATTATCTTAGTTTGTAAATTAATTCTCCTAATATATATCTATGTATCTTGTCCTTAATCATTTATATATTATTAATCCTATTTACCCTTATATGATAAATTTAGGGTTAAAAATTTGGTGATCTTGACCTTTGGTCTCAAATCCCTTGAGTTGACCTAGAGTATCCTGATTTGTTGTTCCTAATTTCTGATTTCAAAATATTCAAAATTTAAAAACAAGTTTTCACCTTTTATAACTATGCTCAATATAAATACACTTATAAACTATTTTATGTTCAAATTTGAAATTATAGTTTCATTTTTATATTATTATTTCTTAAAAAAACATGTCATTTAATGTAATAAATGAATCCATCAATAAAATAAGAACATTTTCAAATGAAAGTAACATTTAATATCTATTTCTAACTCTTTTTATATAACAATAGATCTAGTATCTAGACACCAAAATGAATTCTCTCAATAATTTGATCCACATATATCTTATTTGAGTTATAGCCAACATTCTAGACCCATTATTCACCCATCGGTTATATTGGATTCGATAGTCCATGTTGTCACTACACAAAAAGGTAAGTGTGCACAACCTAGTCCACCAATTGTTAATATATAGAAGGTACCTCAAAAATTTAAAATTATGATCAAATATAAGGGATATTACATTATTTACCAATTAAAAAACATGCATTATAATATCTCAATCCTTGAAATTATAAATAAATCTACTACCTATAAAGAAATCAAATACGAAGCATTATGTGATACCCAAGTTACAAGTGATATTAAAGTAGTTTAATTTCTTGATATTATGCAAGATTTTAAAAATAATATAAAAATAATCATTTTTAATCCAATAGATATACCATCCAAGGATTTTATTGACTAGTAGTTGCCTTTGTTTATATAAGTGAGTATGCATAACAAAAGAATAAAAATGGTACTCCTTGATAATGTATTAGGTCTAAACATTTCTATCACCCAATTTATCAAACATTTGAGAGATAATACAAATGAATCAACAAACTCTATTCTAATTCTATAATATCATGGGTACATCAAGTTACCCATCACATGTTGACCATAGATGGTCCCCATGGTCATATGGATATTACATAGGGAGCCACATTTGACATTAAAATTTAGACAACATTGGTTAGTTAATTATATTGTAATGTTGAATAATAAAAGTATGTGTATCACCTTTACTATTAAGGATAGGGATATTTGCATATAACATGATGGCTATAACCCCCCCCTTCTGATGGCTTCAAATAAACAAACTACATGGAAACATTGATGAGGTGAAAATGTGTCATTATAAAGAAAGGTTTAATTTTTTTCTCAAGTTATCCTACACCTTTTTGATGTCATGGACTTATTGGATTAGTCCTTTGAAAAAATTCAAATATTCTAAAAAACACTCTAAAAATTCATTAAAAAAAAAATTGACATTTACATGTTTTATTAGCTATTTAGCATATATGTTATTCATTTCATGTTGATAGATAACATATTATTTGTTTATATAGATACACATAAGTTTCATGACTCTTTTGAGTGTGATACAAGCATACTGAGGCACATAATATATGAACATATGGATATTGGGCCTTCCCTTTATTCAAACCATCAATATAATAGGGGAATACACTTATTTGATTATGGTACACCTAGGTTATATCAACTATGATCTCTTTCCATGATCATGTTTGAGGTTATGAACTTACACATTCCTCTATCCATACTTATATCTTTTGCATTATACTTGATATGTTATGTACTTACCTTTTTTTGCTAACACATATATCTAGGGACTAGAATAATATTATTATATTGGTTAATTATGATTCTACGATTTCATTTTTACACTTCCTTGAGTGTCATTACATTCTTACTCTTGTATTTTTTATTTTAGAATTTGAATATGATCCATTTCTTACAACCCCTATGCTTTTAAATTCCTATTATTCTACTTCACCATGTCATAGTTTATTGTATGTGGACATTTAAATATGTCATTTTATGCTTTGTATAAATTCTATTAAGTTGTGTCCCTTTGATTATATGAAATTTTAACATGCCCCTTCTATGAGGTCTCCTTAGAACATTTTACATTGCTTTAATTTAGAGTGCTCTTGGGTGTGTGCTTGATTTATTATTAATCTTATAGTGTTACTCTCTAGACATTTACATGATGTATATCATGCATATTATCAATTTATTTTATCACATTATATGTGCTTCAATTATATATTTACCTACAAATGTTCCTCCCATATGATACATGATCCATTCACAACCTATGAACTTATTATTATCCTTTTTAAGTAAGGTAACTAAATTTTTTTACTCCCCTCACATCAAAAAAGGAGACATATAAGTGGGGTAATGTTATAGAGGCATAACCTCCACATTTTTTCACATTTTCATATTATAGTGGTGTCATTTTATCGAAACCCATTCTCCACACTTACACCAATTATCATATTTTCTAGTTTTAGTGGGGTCATGTCATGGAAACATGTCCTCCACACTTGATAAAATGTTTCAAATTATCTAAATTTCACTATTATTTATTCAAATACACATTTGTGTCAACATTACATGTATTGGAACCATTATTATACCCATATTTCATCTTGAGACATATATGAGGTGAATATAACATGAATATGGAACCTTAAATTGATAAATATGATTATTTTACATATTTCAATTACTACTATGGACTATTATCATACCAGGATGAAATTTGACATTTTTTTATTGATCTAATCTATTATAGTGATTAGTTCACCTTTAGATCGATGAGATGATTAAATCACACAATATTGCCATGTTTATAAGTTAGAAATGATTGAACCATATAAATTCAACATATTTATTGGATATATTGATTAAATAATCAACACTTACTAGATATTAGTGTGATTTTATTGGATCACTCACACTCTCCAAGTTATAAGCATGACTAGGTAACATGATTGAGATAAACTCAATGGTTGTGTGGTAACTCACCTTTTCACCAAATTTTGGGGCATTTTTTCCTCCAATATATACATATTTATGTACTTATAGGTTTACATTTTTTCCTAATCTCAGAACCAATGCTTAGCTAATGAATATTCTATTCAAATCAAATAACCAAAAGGCAAGATGGTTGCACTGACACACAAGTGTACTCTTAATATTTATCTCTTTTATTAAAAATATTTAAAAGTATTTCAATTTCATATTATATGATATTACTATATAATATATGGTTATCTTCATTGTATTTCAATCACCAACAAAAAACTCAATTGAAGCTCATGCAAAGCCAAGGTGTGTTATACATACCTAGGCACACATTTGTTTTCCTTTAAACTCATAATTTAATTACCAGCTTAAGGGCATGGTAAATTTAGATTCCCAATATAAATTATATATCACATCAATATTTTACATTTGTAAAATACTTATCATGGCTATACACTTCATATTTAAGACTTTTTTAATGCCTAAAGATTCATGTTCACTATCTCTTTTTGCCATATTGATTATCTCTTTGTCTAACCATATTATATTTAACTAACCAAGATTTGTATGCTTTTATAAATTCCATAAATTTAATCATTATCCTTATCTAATAGTTTAATACCTATACCTTTTTTTAACTTGTTTGACACTTTTATCCCAACCACATGCCTACATCAACGTAGATGCTACTTTTCCAACTAAGTGTCTACTACCAAATATTCATCCAATTTGAAAATATAACATTTACTTATGGTTTTTATAAGTGCTTTAGTGGAAGATATTTTTACAAAGGATTTATATATATAATATCAATCTTCATTGATAACTCAGCATAAAATCCATACCTCTAACATATAAATCAGAAAAGGAACTATCAATATAGCATTGAAGTGAGAAAAAATTCCATGTTCATTCCTATTTCCATATTAGTCATAGGATCATGATCCATGTTTGAAAAGCTATAATCTAGGTCATTATATGTATTTTATTATCACATATTTCACCCTTGTGCACATAAAATATAACTCGTATGGGAGAGATACATAGGTCTAAGACCCTTTTATGAGCATTATCTATATAGACAGTGCCCATTAACAAAGGGGTCTAATGATCCCCATAAATGTCCTATTATTGTGTCCATCTATTGTACTCATCTTGCTTATTTACCATGCTTTTGAACACTTTTTTTTATAGTTTCCTACTTTCATAATTCATATAACATTATGTTTTCAAACTCTTTTGAATAGTTATAATTATGTATTATAATTAGATATATGATATTTTTCTACTGATTTAGGATGATTTTTATATAAATGTATTTTGAAGATGTTTTGGAGAAATAGGTGTATAACACAGGGCATCCTATAACAAAAAGAATCTTATTAAACAGACCATCTTGTAGCCACTATGTGTTCAAATCTACATATGATTTTTTTTAAAATTTTCTTCTAAATGACTCACAAAAATAACTCTAATTTCCATGGATTCAATAAGGAAGTAGTTGAAGAATGAAATAGTCTTGTTTGTCCCACAACAAAGTCACAAGATCCATATGAAGGACATCTTTAGAAAAAAGAACTAATTTCAATTATTCCAATTCAAATGTATCTTAGAATAGAATGTATATATTGTTTTTCATTTAAAAATATCCTCTATGGTATATAAATATGTTTCAACATAGTTGAGAGATAGGGAAAAAATAGTTTATGTTGAATATAGATTGTCAAAAGTATATTATGTTAAGAAATTGTGATTGTAACATCATGCAACAATTAATTACTACACTTTTGATTAATATAAATGATTAATTCTAAGTTCAATTTAAAATTTTAAGTGGAAGGGCCCCCTTTGGAAGGATACAACAACAATCCAACCCATTTAGTTAGTTAAGCATGTTATTTGATTTCCTTAAGCATTGTGTTTTTCATTTTTGAATTATGTGATTTGCATTCTTATTTAAGATTTGCTTTAGGAAGCTTCACACACATAAGAATTTATTTTATTATACTTTGTTTATGTTTTATTTCAATAGTTCAATTTAATAGACTTTAGCATCTTAGATATAATTAGCAGAATATCAAATTAAATATTGAGTGTGCACATACAATGATGTCATTCTATGAAGTCTACATCCCTAGGTTGAAATTTAAATGAGGTAGAAGTTATAGATCCATGGTTACTCTCCTTATTTTTTTTATCAAGAGAAGTATATTTATTTTTGAATTAGTTGCTAGTAATTTTTGGTTTTATTGTTGAGGAAGGGTGTCACACACTTGTAATCTTCAATCTTGATAGTAATTATTTTTGGATGTTTATTGTTTTTCCAAAGATTTCTATTTTTCTAGATTAAATATTCACCAATTTCATATTTTAAATTTTTTTTTTTTACAAGTATGATAGTGTAAATTTCAAAAACTTCATATTACTAACCCTACACAAGTAAGGTGGGCAAAAAAAAGTGGTTAACTTATGCAAAGTGAAGGGGACTATATAGGAATATTTTTGTCTAAATCATTAAAAATTACTATAATATTTGAAATACATATTGTAATAACTAAGTAAAATTAATAAATTCATGAAGATCACTCACATTTGTCAATATAAGAGGTTGAAAAACAAGAATTTTTGGTTGGAATAATGGCACAAGCTGGAGATCTTAAAGAGGTTCATACCCCTAGAAGATACCCTTATGAACCACTTCTAATAATTCCAAAATTATCACCTCATACTCAAGAATCTGAAGTTTTCTTCCCTTCATCACTTAAATTTCTTTCTAAGGAGGCATTCACAGCTATTCTTACCCTTAGAAGAAACACTAGGCCAATAGAATCTTCCAATTTAGAAATACTCTTTGATGAGACACTAGAAAAATATTTTGAAAATTTCACATCATCCCCATTGTATATGAAAACATACATTATTAAGGAAAAAGAGAAAGTTTCCATCTTATACACCCCAAGAAATAAAAGAATTCATAAGAATTTTGAGCGTTGGGTAGTAACAACCTCCCATTTACCAACATAAAGAGTATTCATGGGGGATCACCAATAAAAATAATACTACCAATGAGTCTACTAATTTTTTATTTCCTATCCTTACTCCTGATGTAAATTCACACATGAAAATTATCCCTCACTCTTCCCTCTCTACCTTTAGAGGAAAATCATCGAAGGATCTAGATACATTTCTTTTTGAGTTTGACATCTTATGCTACAACCACAATTATAATCAGCACACTTAGAAACTCAAATTTTTTATAGCAACACTCAAAGATACAACACTTAGATTGTTCATTGGACTTGGAAAGGATGAAATTTCTACTTGGGAATAAATGAAGGAGAAGTTTTTGATGAAATATCAAGACTATTGTAAGGGTAGAAACTATATGAGAGATGACATATTTTAAATGAAAAAAGCTGATGATGAGTCATTAGAAGAATATATGGAAATATTTTTTTTCCAACTTACCAAAATCCAAGAAAACCATAATGGATAATGAATTGGTCAAGATAATATTTCTAAAAGAGATTAGATATGATTGTTTGGAGGAACTAGATCTAATGTTTGGTGGTGATGTTTCTACACTATGATTCGATGAACTAACAGTTCTATGTATGAACTAATCTAGATCAACCATGAATAAAAGTAGGGGAAGAACCCTTCCTATATCATATAATATAGGATTTTCTAAAGGTAAAGTTATAAACCTAGTCTAGGACATGAAGTAGGACATCATCAGTCACTTATCTACTCAACTTGATACATTACATACATGGATAAAGCAAGAAGAAACCAAAAAAATTCTTAGTCACCTATTGCCCTAAATGCATAAATAATAAGGAAGATTTCACATGACATTCCATGAAATCTTAGGTAGCCAATATCACCAATAAAAGTCTTGAGACAATAAAACTACATGCCATAGGAGAAGATAGGAACTAAGTGTTTTTCATGGCTCAATAGAAACCATGGGTATAAAGACCAGGTATGCCATCAAAATCTATGTTTGAAAATTATCAATTCTAAAATAATCCTCCATATAGTTCTTGGATGAATATACCCAATCCAAATTGGCCCAAAACAAATTGGTAGCTACCCCATAATTACTTATGGATGCAACAAAATGGACAACAATGTCAATAGGGACAATTTGAAAACTAATAATGGTTTTATCCCTCTAATCCATGGTAATAATAATGGAGAGGAAATCAAGGATTTACCCAATAAATGAAACAAACACAACAACAAGCCATAATGATCAAATTTTCGTAACCTATTTGAACTACTTAATTACCCACCCAACCCATCCCTAATGATGCCAATAAATCAATTCAACTAACACAATCCACTAAATTAATTTAATATACAAAATACACTTTGGATATTAATCAAGTTTAAATTCACTTAGATTATGTTCTTCCATAACCCACCTCACCCATAATCACATAACACTTTAAACTAGCTCCACTTCCATACTAATCCATAACTACCCATAGCCAATCCTGAGCCAAGTCCATCAAAAGATGAAAAAGAAACTAATAATCCTCCTTTTCCAAAGAGAATGAGCATATCACATCCTGAATAATAGCTTGAATATGCTATCTTAAGATAACTCAAGAATGTGTGCATCAAAATCCCACTCTTTCAAGAAATAAAAGATGTTCTTCTCTACAATAAAGTTGTTTTAGAGATATGTTTGAAAAAACTAGGAATAAATAAGAAGTATCATAAAATAGTCCAGGTCATTGGTCAATTAACAAATATTATGTTGGTAAAACATAGTTCCCCTAAGGTATTCTAATCTATGAATCCCTATAATTAATGTTAGCATCCATGTCCAACACATCTCCAATACTTTAATTGACTTGGGTATAGCCATTAACATGATTATTATGGAGACCATGCAACAACTACATCTTACCACTCTCCATCTAATACCTACCATCATTTAGATGGCTGACAGATCAGCTGTTAAGCCTGAAAGAATTGTTAAAGACCTTATTATCCCTATGGATTCTTGAAAATATCTAGTACACATTATTTTACTATATCCAAATATAAATTGGGGGGTTATCCTCCCATCCTTAGTCACCTATGGTTGGCTATCATTGATGCCTTTATTGGCTACAAGTTACGAAAAATGCTAATTTCTAATGGAAATGACACCAATAAATTGGTGTTATATCCACTAGCTCAACCTTCCTTGAATGATGGACCAATCCCTTAGATTCATGACCTTGAATAATTTTTCTCTTTGTAAACTCTTTGCATAATTGACCAGAGTCTGGCTTTGTAGGTCCAAGAATAAGACACCACCCTTATTAGTATCTTAAAAAACACCTATCGACAAGATCCCATAGCCACCAACCTATTGGAATGTAAGCCATGCCCTCTTCATAATACCTTTCTTGAAGTTAAACATGGGATATACTGAGAGGGGGGGTGAATCAGTATATCATATATCTTATAAATATTTTCTTTAACCAAATTCCACTTAATCAAACATTCAAGATATGCAATAAAACTCAAACAATAAACACCAAACAAGATAGAGAGAGACACTAGCTATAACGTGGAAACCTAATGTGGGAAAAACCATGGAGAAAAATCTCAAGTATATGAATGAGCACTAACCCAAACAATATTTGTAAGCCAAGCTTGTAGGAGCACCATACCCTTTTGCTGATCACCAACCTAGCTACTATTCATGAGCACCAACCCACAAGATCACCAAACCCCCTTGCCAAGAACCAACCCAGCAACTATTTATGAGCACCAATCCACAGGAGCACCAAACCCTTTGCCAAGCACCAACCCAGCAACAATTTGTGAGCACCAACCCCTTTATGTATACAACACACCTATCTCTCAATGTTGCTATATCAAGAAATGATAGTTCAATACAACATCTCCTTCCTCTCTCTCACCTTTGCTCCTCTAAGCTAGATATAACAAATATAAATAATATTCATCTCTCACATTTGCTCTTCTAAGCTAGATATTACAATATCAAATCAACCTCTATCTCTTCCATATTACAAATGGCTTCTCAAGCCTTTATTTATAGCTTTCCAAATGACCTTTGGCCTTCCCCCTTTGTGACCCTTCAATCCTCATGGAAAATGGCACCAAACTTGTATGACCCTTCATATTCTTGCCTTTGAAAAGTCATGTGTTGACCCTTCATGACCAAAAACGTCCTTCCATCTTTTGTCCTCATCTTGGTGACTTTTCGTATTCCTTAAAGTGTCCCTTCATGAGAAATTGCACCCTTTCTCTTTTGTCTTCACTTGGTGACTCTTGGAATTCCCAAAGATGACTCTTCATGGGAAAATGCATCCCATCCCTCTTTTGTCTTTATCCCATGGCTCTTTGACTTCTCCATGGGCCCTTCTTTTGTCTCATATGCAACCAAAAATATATTCATTAATATTAAATAAATATTAACTCACATTAGCCAAGATATATTTATTACAAACAATATTAAATGCAATGGGGCCTTTATCACAAATAATACTAGACCTTTGACATCAATGCCAATATTTACAATAGTCTCCCCCTTTTTCATTAATGGCAACCTCAATCCTGAAACTGCCACATCCTGCCACCAGCACATACTGTCACCTAAAAACACACAGTAACTCACCCTTACTATAGCAACCTGTACCTATTCCCTATACCTATTTTTTGCACCTATACCTATACCTATTATTCTCCCCCTTTGACATCAATGTCAAAGGGCCTACCTGGAGCTAACACTTAGCTCCCCCTCAACTGATGATGAACATTAGTGGCAAGAAGTAATAGAAATTACTCCCAACTCCTCTTGCATGTCTTTGAGAAGATATCTGATTAAAACATTGCCTATCCTTTGAGAATCTACAATCAACTCATTTGAATATTTTCTTCTAATCTCACAACCTTCCACATGAAACTTTAAGTTGTATCCTTGGTCACATATTTGACTTACACTCAATAGATTATTCCTAAAAAACATTCTTAGCTCTGGTTATACTAATATCTAAACATAAAATACCTTTTTCTAGCTATCTTGGTAGTGGTTTTATCTTCAAATTTCACTATGCCACCATTGATCTTCTTTACTCTTATCTCCTGTCATATGCCTCGAACATCTATTATCAATGAATCATGGCTGATCTTTATTTCTTACATGCAAAATTGTTTGCACCAACATAGAATCTTCAAGTTGTTTCTTCTACCATGAACATGTCTAAACCTTCTTCCTGATGAATAGAACTTTGAAACTCTGATCCTTTTTCTTGATGAATGGAGCTTTGAAACTCTGATCTTTCTTCATTGAATTTGCATGAGTATTATTTTCCTTATTTCTAAAACTGTTAGCTCTTTTTCAACATTATAATTTGTTGTGACCATAATCATTTGAAACACTTTAAAACTTTTAAACACTGCATATGCAAGAATCATTCTAATAGCCTCAAACCATAATATTGATGCAAAATTTTCTTCAAAAATCTATTCCCTCAGAAGATATACAAATTATTCTACCAACTCACCTTCTTGTCATGCAACATAACCAAGACCCAATAACATCCACCATGCTTCAATTTTTCTTAAAAGTGTCTCCTTGACGCCTAAAAGAGACACCCCACACAAAAGGGTCCTAGAAACAAATCTCAGGAGATTCCCACATCTCCTCTATTTCTTCCTTGATCTTCTTGTGTTTTTCTTTTAGAATCCATTTAAGCATGTCTAATATTTTTGAATTACTAACCTTATCATTTATGATGTTTTTCATCTTCTCAAATTTTTCAACTATCTTATCTTGACAAATCTCATGCTCAAATGTAACAAGAGATTCTACACAATCCTTCCTATCTGATTATTTATCTACTATAGCAAGTAATTCATTTTCAATTTTAAACTCAACCTGATCAACCTTTACCATTTTAGGTCTACAAACATTAATTTGTCTTTTCTCATATTTTCTAAGGGCTCTATATCCTTTGACATACCTTAAATATCTCTTTACTTTATTTTGACATAATTTAGTAATATGTCCAACCACATGACAACAAAAGCAAACAATATTTCTCATACCTTTTTCTTGAATGTGACTGAGATCTCCCTTTGACTGATTACTTCTCCTCATATAGTCTCTTGCCCTATGATCAACATAATGACAAACAAAACAATGGCCATGTAAAGAATTTGAAAACTTAAAAGCATTGGGTTGCCTAGTCGACTTCTTTGATTCACCTTCAAAACCTACATCCTTATTTCCTTGGACCAATATTTCATGATCTTTGTCAACCTTGATTATAAGCTTCTCATGATTATCCTTTAAAGAACCTAAATCATCCTTTAACTGATTACACTCTTCTTATTTTGATGTTAAAATTGAATTTGTAACCTCTAACTGATTCTTAAGATCCTGAATAAATATCTTATTTTCTTTTACTTCTATAGCCAACTTAGAATCCAAGATACACACCTTTTCCTTAAGATTCTCAACCATAGATTTCAACTCTTGATTCTCCTTATTTAGCTACTTGGCCATCTTATGCTTTTCTTTGATCTACCTTCAAGCTCTTAAACCCTTTCTAAAGGAACCTGCTCTGATACCAATTGTTAATCATGTGATATACTAAGAGGGGGGGTGAATCAATATGTCATATATCTTATAAATATTTTCCTTAACCAAATTCTACTTAATCAAACATTTAAGATATGTAATAAAACTCAAACAATAAACACCACACAAGATAGAGAGAAACACCAGATATAACGTGGAAACCCAATGTGGGAGAAACCACAGAGAACAATCTCAAGTATATGAATGAGAACTAACCCAAACAATATTCACAAGCCAAGCTTGTAGGAGCACCATAACCCTTTGCTGAGCACCAACCTAGCTACTATTCATGAGCACCAACACACAGGAGCACCAACCCAACAACTATTCATGAGCACCAACCTATAGGAGCACCAACCCCTTTGCCGAGCACCAACCCAACAACAATTCATGAGCATCAACCCATAGGAACACCAACCCCTTTGTGTATACCACACACATATCTCTCAATGTTGCTATATCAAGAAATGATACTTCAATACAACATTTCCTTCCTCTCTCTCACCTTTTCTCTTCTAAGCTAGATATAACAAATACAAATCATAGTCATCTCTCACAATTGCTCTTCTAAGCTAGATATTACAATATCAAATCAACCTATATCTCTTCCATATTACAAATGGCTTCTCAAGACTTTATTTATAGCTTTCCAAATGAATTTTGGCCTTCCCCCTTTGTGACCCTTCAATCCTCATGGAAAATGGCACCAAACTTGTATGACCCTTCATATTGTTGCCTTTGAAAAGTCATATGGTGACCCTTCATGACCAAAAATGTCCGTCCATCTTTTGTCCTCATCTTGGTGACTTTTCATATTCCTTAAAGTGTCCCTTCATGAGAAATTGTGCCCTTCCTCTTTTGTCTTCACTTGGTGACTCTTGGAATTCCCCAAGATGACTCTTCATGGGAAAATGTATCCCATCCTTCTTTTGTCTTTATCCCATGGCTCTTTGACTTCTCCATGGGCCCTTCGTTTGTCTCATATGCAACCAAAAATATATTCATTAATATTAAATAAATATTAACTCACATTATCCAAGATATATTTATTACAAACAATATTAAATGCAATGGGGCCTATATCATCAATAATACTAGACTTTTGACATCAATGACAATATTTCCAACACTTGAGAATGATTTTGCTAAAAATTCAAGAGATATTTGGACATTTCATCAATTACTTCCCTATCAATATAGTTATGTTCCTTTAATCACTAATGTAGAGACCAAGCTTTCTTTAGCAAAGCAATTAGATATCCTCCCAAACAAACCTCTTAACATCAACACTTATTTAACAATGCATTAATAAATTTAGTTACTTATAATGCTAAGAAGGCACAAAATAATATTTGCCTAGGTTTACCATGACATGAGAGGAATACCCCCAGATTTATGCATGCATCACATTTACATTAAATAATAATGTAAACCTATTCTCCAACCCCAATGATCAATTAATCATGTAGTCAAAGACATTGTAAAAACTAAGTTATAAAAACTCTTGGATGTAGGATTTGTTTATCCTATCTCAGATAACTAGTGGGTTTTTCCCCTAGTCATTATCCTTAAGAAAAGAGGAAAATGGCATATTTGTGTTTACTATCAATATTTGAATGTTGCTACTAGGATGGATCACTTTCCCCTTCCATTTATTGATCAAGTATTGGATACATTAGTGGGGATGAAGTCCTTTTCTTTCCTAGATGACTATAATGGCTATAATCAAATATGAATTAATCCACAAGACCAAGATAAAACCATTTTTACTTGTCCTTGGGGAACATATGCCTATGTTTTCTTGCCATATGGTCTTTGTATTTCCCCATCTAATTTTTAAAAGACTATGTTGAGCATATTTTCTTATCTCTCCTATGACTATGTTGAAATCTACAAGGATGATTTAATTGTCTATGGGTAGAAATTCAAGTAAATGTTGACCAACATAAAGAATGTTATTCAATACTATCAAGACCATCAATTATCTCTAAGTAATGAAAAGTGTTACATGCTTATGACTAAAGGGAATCTGTTGGGACATCACATATCCCCTGCTAGAATTCAAGTTGACCCAACAAAGATATGTATCATCAAGGATCTAACCAAAATAAAAAAGTAAACATATGTTATAAGTTTTTAAGGACATAATGGTTATTATATATTATTCATTAAAATTCTTATTAAAACCACCAATGCATTATTTGGATTGCTTACTAAAGATGTTGAATTTACATGGACTAATAATTTACAAACTACATTTCAGTAACTTAAAGACATTCTCAAAAAAAACACTTGTTCTAAGAGGACCTAACTATAAGAAGCCTTTTCACATTCATATAGATGCATTTGACACCACTCTAGGAGATATTCTTTGCCAAAAAGATGAATCTCTAAATTATGCAATCTATTTTATCAACAAGAATCTTTAATGGGTTGAACTTAACTACACTATAAAGGAGAAGGAATTTATGGCCATCATCTATGCCGTCAACAAATTTTGACATGAATTTATAGGTTACTAAGTATTCATCCAAACTGATCATAAGACAATAAGGTATTTAATGAATAAACCTATTGTAACAGGAAGGATAATTCACTAGTTGATTTTATTATAGGAATTTGATATTACCATTATAGACAGACCTAGTAAAAATAATGTAGTAGCAGATTTTCTATCTCGATTATATAATTATGAACATAGTCCTATTTTTGATGATTCTTTTATTGATGAACATTTATTTTCTATAATACTTCAATCTCCTTAGTTTGTAGATATTGCTAACTATCTTGTTGTAGAATCACTACCACAACATTTCTCACCTAGGGATAAATAACACCTGATCTAAAAGAGTAAAATTATTCATGGATTATAGGATATCTCTTTATAACTATAAAAAAATTTAATTATGATAAGATGTATATGATAAGACGAAGTTTATGACATTCTCAAATCCTACCATGATAAGCCCTATGGGGGTCATTATCGTACCAAAATAGATTTCCATGAAAGTACTCACTACTAGATATAATTGGCCATCTTTGAATAAGGATGCCTTGATGTACAACTGTAGAAGTGATAAATGTCATCATATGAGAAATCCCACTTGATTTGATGAAATTCCATTATAGCCACAACTGGTTTTGGAACACTTTGACAAATGGGGACTAGATTTTGTAGGTCCCATTGACCCTAAATCCAACAACAAAGAATACATATTGGTGTTCACTAATTATGTCACTAGATGGGTAGAGGTCAAAGCCTTAACCCATGCCTAAGATGAAAAGGTAACTAATTTCATCTATGAATAATCTTCACCTACAATAGAGTATGAAGATAAATAGTCACAGACCAAGGCCCATAATTCACATCAGACCTCATAGTTACCTTGGTAAAATATTATGATATCAAATACAAGAAATATACCCCCTACCATCTTTAGTCAAATTATTAGGTAGAACTTACAAACTAAGAACTGGAAAATATACTCACTAATACTATCAGCTTGCATAGAAAATATTGATCAACTCATCTTATATAAGCAATTTGGGCTTATAGAATCACCTAGAAAACCATAACTAGTTTCACTCCATATGAACTAGTTATGGTAAAAAGCCTATTCTTCCCATTGATTTTTAACATAGGACATTAAGGATAACACCTAATTTGGGCTTATATCTTTCTTAATCTCAACAATATAGGATCATGTAGTTGAATGCACTAGATCAATTAAGAAAGGAAACACTTCATCATACTAAAATAGTGCAAAGACAACATGTAAGATGGCACAATAAGAACATCAATACTAAGAATTTAGAATCAAGAGAGTAATCACTCCTATTTTACTCTAAATACAAGGATAATAAATGAAATATGTAGTCTAAATGGCTTGGGCCTTATGAGATTTTATGAGTTTTTAACAATGGATCTATAAAGCTCATGACCATTTATTATGTTTGGTTCCAATTGCTTGTTAATGGCCATAGGCATAAGCTATATAAGAAAACATTTTTTAAGGAAAATCTCACTTGTCAACTTATTAAATAACAACATCCATCTCTTCATCATGAATCAAATCAACCTATTCCTACAACCAAAGGATATTATATCAACCCTTCTTTAATATTTTCCAAGAGTAATAAAGCTTCCTACAACCAAGAACAAGTCATTCTAAATGTCTTGGTTTCAGATGAATAAAATCCTAATTTGTGTATTCTTATGATTTCAATTGATTTTATAATAGAAAATATAAAAATAAAAAAATTAGAAGATTCTGTAATGAAACCTTTGAACATTGTTGATGGATGTTATCTCAAAAAACCAAGTCACTAGTTGATCGAAATTCATTGAAAAAAGAGAAAATGCACTACTAAAATAAAAATGTTTTGTTTCCCTTGATTTATTTTAGATTCATTCCCATGGACCAAATTTATATTTTTCTTCTTGCTACAAGATGGAGACCTTGTTACTACATGATAAAAATTTGTTGCTACAAGATAACACTTATTACTGCATAATGCATATCTTGCTATATGATGTATTTCAACATTACATCCTATATCAAGCATTTTATCCCACTAAAATGTTAGCGTATGTCATGTTCACCATGTCACATCATCATTTGTATATTTATGAGAGGTATTTGTATAGGTAATATGGTAATTATTCTATATTTATTTCCTATCATAAATTTTAATTATTTTTAAAGATGATGACACTTAATGCTATCAATGTGCCAATATATCCTTTCCTTATTATTCTCTCTTAACACCTATATCATTGTTTATGTGACCATTGACACAACTAATAATACCACCCCTTACTCTTCCCATGAGTGTTTTATACATGCCAACTTCATCCCTCAAGGATAACTGATAAATAAAGTTAGGGGGAGATTTTCCATTAAATCAAAATGATTATTTGACCTTCCAAATAAAATGTCACAAATAATTATACCATTACCCAAAAACCTTACTACATGTAATAGACCTAAAACTCACACAATATGAAAGGTGATTTGTTGAAACATGAACTGTTGGATATTATCCCCTTGATCAATAACCTAAAAATATGGCCTTGGTCTGACATATAGGATGAACATAGTATTTTAAGAAAATGTAATCCCTATATGAATGAATTATAGATAAATTTTATAGTACATTGCATAGTAGCTTGGTAATAGTAAAGGGGATGGAAATCAAGTTGATAAAAAACTATCAGTAGAGTAATGGGACTACCAAGACCAGGGGATGAATGGCAAGACAAATATGATGTCGAGGATGAGAGATGAAAGTTTAATAGAGTAAATGAATGCTTGGAAACCTCAAAGTAGGGCACCATAAGGTTATCTCTACTAAGAAGATGGGATAAGGCTACTGAGTTTATCTCTAGATATTTCATCTATAAAGGAAGGTATTCTATACTATATGGCCTATAATTCAAGTTCTTAAATCATTAATGACATGAAATGGAGATAAACATTCACAAATTTTTGATTCATACGATCACCAAAATTTCAATGGAATTTTAAAAACGTAATTATAAAGCTCTCTCCCACCATTATCTCATCCAATTACTTAATTAATATTATTTACAAAGAACTAGACCAAACATAATTTGGGAGAAATTTCTCCAATTATGAAGAAATGAAGAGAGTGATAGAGAAGAAAATGAATTAAAATAAGAATTGGAGGTTGAAGAATAAATATCAAAAGAAAAATAAGCCCTCATTTTAGAACCACAAGAACTTATAGTAGAAAACCTTCTTATAGCCACATAAGAACCTATGAATCATGATATTCTTAAAGCAACACAAGAACATGTAGCAAGGTCTGAGGGAAAGAAAAAGAGGAAACTCATTTTTTGGCTTAATTCAAGAAATTTTGAGGAGGAATTCCGATCTTCTTCCAAGAGGACCAAAGTAACCTCCACTCTTCATAGATCTCATAGATTGAGGAGAAAATGAGAACTAAACCTTCTTCTATTATTCAAATAAATGAAGAATTTGGGGAAGAATAGACTGATAGTAGTAATGAATCTTTACATATTGAAATAGATAGGGAAGAATATTCTCTAGTATTCCATCAAGAAGAAGAAAAACAATTTGAGCATAGTTTTGATGAATTCCATGATGATCCAATACATGAAGAAGCAGAGTAAGTTGAACACAATATTAAAGAAATGCATGAGGAAGAACAAGTTGAATTTTTTTTTGAAGAATTGTATGAGAAACTAGTACATGAAGAAGTATAACAAGAGTTACATGAGGAATCGATGTATGAATAAGTTAAACAATTGGAGCAACCTAATGTAATGCAAGTGGAATTTTCCACTTTTCAGAAAGCCTTGCAAGAAATTGAGAGACTAAGGAAGAAGTTACAAGACCAACTTGGTGGAGGTCTAGATGCACTTACTACAATATCTTTTCAGCTGTAATGATTAGTTAAATATCATCCTATAGCCAACATTTTACAACCTTATATAGAGGTCAATCAACAAGAAGAACATAAAGTTGCCCCTGAGATCAGATATCAGTCTTATTTTCCAATATTTTCTAAACTATTGAATTGGATTGATAATCAATTTGAATTTTTGAAGGTATTGAGAAAATAAAATAAGAAATTGAAAGAGGAAAATAAGTATAAGGATGAGAGCATCACCAAACTAAAATATAAATTTGAGGACATGACTGGTATAACATAAGAACTCCCTAATTGTAGGCTTCCTAAAAAAAATTATTCAATTTATCCTAAAGAACAATGGCACAAGTTCATAATTATGATAATTGATTGTGATATACCCCATGAATTTATTGATCCCCTTTCCTTTTTTTCTATTTGTAAAGTAAGTTCACAAAAAGAACAAGTAGAATTGTGCAAGTTCTACCTACATAAGTATGTTGTTTCATATGATAGAGAATTGAATCCCAATATATATATTGGAGATGTCTAATAACAATTATTTTCATCATACTTGTTAAATGAATAGAGAAGAGGAAGATAAATATTAGAATATTATAAAAACTAAAATGAAATCCAATTACTTATCATGACTGAATCAATGGCCCCTCATGTTATGTTAGTTGAATATGATGATACCATGTTGAAGAATGAATTAATAACTTGGTTTAAAAAGAAATGTGATGAGGTCTAAGATTTTTATTTAGGATTGAGAACTTATGTTGGTCTTTCTAAAGGATAATGATGTAATGAATGATGGAATGATCTCACCACAACACCAAAAAAGAGATATCACAATTACTGGACCTAAAGTTCTAACCACCCTTATTCTAGTATCCTATTCTAGATTGGTAGGACAAAACCCTAGTGGATTAAACTAGAGAATCCAAAATTTGGAAAATATTTGAATAGAGGCAAGGATTCTACACTCACCTTTTCAGTGGTTTTATCAATCTTGTGGATTTCAAATTTCTTTGTGAATTTAGAATGAACAAGTATGGTGCTCAAGGTTGGGCAAGATATTAAGTTAGGGGGTGTGATGAGCCCCATAAATTTCCTACTATTGTATCCATCTATTGTACTCATCCTGCTTGTTTACCATGTTTTTGAACACCTTTCCATATAGTTTGTTGCTTTCATAAACCATATAACATTATGTTTTCACAATCTTTTGAACAATTATAATTATGTATTAGAATTAGATATATGATGGTTTTCAATTTCTTTAAGATGATTTTTATATAAATGTGTTTTGAATATGTTTTGGAGAAATAGGTATATACCATGGAACATCTTATAGAAAAAGAAATCTTATTATATAGACCATCCTAAAACCACTGCATGAACAAAGCCATGGATGAACAGATTTTGATTCTCACTGACTCATGGAAATGACTCAAAGCTCCATGGAGCTCAATAAATAATTAGTTGGAGAATGAAATAGCCTTATTTGTCTTGCAACAAAGTTGTAAGATTCTTATGAAGGATGTCTTTAGCAAAAGGAACCAATTTTGGCTATCCCAATTCAAATGTATCTTAGAATTATATATATATATATATATATATATATATATATATATATATATAATAAAAAAATATCCTCTACGATATATAAATATTTAGTAGAAAAATTGAGAGATAGGGAGAAAATAGTATATTTTGAATAGAGACTATCAGAAGTATATTATGTTAAGCAATTATGATTATAACTTCATGATGTAATTCATTATGGTAATTTTGATTAATATGAATGAGAAATTTTTATTTCAATTTATCATTTTAAGAGGAAGGGTTGAAGCTAGATTTGGAAGGAGGAAGGGCCCACTTTGGAAGGCTACATCAACAATCCAATCCATCTAGTTAGTTAAGCACGTTATTTGATTTCCTTAAGTATTGTGTGTTTCATTTATGAATTGTGTGATTTACATTCTTGTTTAAGATTTGTTTTAGGAAGATTCCTATTCATAAAAGTTTATCTTTATGTAATTTTTTTGTGTTTCATTTCAATTATTTCATTTACTATACTTCATCATCTTAGATACAATTAGTAGAATGTTGAATTAGAGATTGAGTGTGCACATACAATTACATCATCCTATCAAGTCTACATCCCCAGGTTGACATTTAAATGAGGTAGAAGGTGAAGATATATGGTTAATCTCCTTGTTCATTTTGATAAATATAAGTATATATTATTATGAACAAACTTTTATTTGGGGTCCTTCAAATAGCTCGACACCATGAGCCCACTAACCCATTTTTCCACCAATCACTCCAAAGATAAGTAATTTAGGGTTTTGATCACATAATAAAGAGTCAAAATATATGTTCATGATATATTTACATGAAATAAATGAGAACAAAATGACAATAAGGATCTAGTTTGTTGCATCTATATCTGATTATCATTTTATATAGGACACTTGCATCCATATTAGATAATTACATCAATGCAACTATCCAAATCTAACACAAACATCCAAGGCCATATAATATACACATATAAGATATGCAAATTGTTATATGATATTGATCCAATCCAATTATAGACTACTTTATACAAGATCTACGTGTGCATAGTAAACTAGTCATGTACTATTATTTCAAATTTATCATTATATCAATCAATAATTATACTTTATATTTTTGGCATATCTCAGTATTTAAATTTAGAATATTATTTATCTAAATTTAGAAATTAATTGGCCTACTGTAGATCTATTATTCACCCTTTTACTTAATCTTTTATATATATTTTAATCCTTATTTACACTTGTATCATCAATTTAGGACTAAACAAAAGTTCAGTTCTTAACACATTTCTCAATCAACATTGGTGAAAAGCTATATTCTTTTTATATTTCTAAATTGAAGTAAGTGTCAAATGAGAAAGTAAATGCATATATTGTACTATACAATACAATGTTATAAAAGATGACAAACTCAATGGTCAATAATGAATTAGAATACATAATTACTCAAATATCATTAACAACACTCCAAGAGTAAATAATGTTTGGAAAATATAGATATTTTGATGGGATATTATATATATTCAAATAAAAGTAAGTTATTTGTTATGCATTTGATAATATCAAGTATGAACCAAGTTGATCGTCTATATCAACTATAAATGTTTAAATCAATAAAAACTAAAATTTCAAATACAATGATTGAAAAATGAAGTAAAATTAGTCAAAAATCAATATCATAACTAAAAAACAATAATCAAATTAAAGTTTCACTTAAGAGGAAATATACAAGGTTATAATAACCTCATCATATCTTGTTACAAAATTTTACTTATTCCAATATCATCTCTCTACCTACAACATATGACCTAGATTAGAACTAAACTCAGCCTAAGGGATTTCATACTAAGTCATATTGTGATTACCATCAAATCATTGGGAACTCTAGAAAATAGTTTACAAATTAAGGCACAATATACAATATTTCATTGATGATAATACCATCTAGGTAATCTGAAACATAGAGGAAGTTAGACCACAATAAAATGTTAATGCAAGATTAAATGTTTCAACAAACCTTTTAAAAATAATGGTAGACTATAAAAAATAAATAATTCATAATTACATCATGAATACAATGTGTATCTTCCTCATAAGTCATGTGGTCACATATTATACATAATCATTAGAAAAATTATAATAACATTAACATAGTGATTAGTAATCACATTTGTTGATAGTGAAATCAATGATGATGACTTAGATAGACATTTTTTTATATGTGCTTACATCAACAAGAAACATATCCATAATATGATTATTGGAAATGCATCAGTGCAAGTAAATTCATAATAATACTCCTCCATAGCTTTCTATGTAAAAAATATCCTCAGTATGTTATTAATACACCCTTGGATAGAAATTATGCACAAAATACTATCTATAATGTATAGATTCTTCATTTACATACATTATAATCAAGTGTTCAAATTTTAGGACATCCTATATGAGTAACCTCTATAGCTAGTGGAAACTCCTCCTCCTCCCCCAACACCATCGCAACTAGTTTTTTCACCTATTTAGGATCACCATAAAAATGAAATCAATGTACCTATTAAAAATCATATTCAAAATATAATCATTTCACCCATTCAAGAGAATAACACATAATATGTTATTTTACCTATGAAAATATTTATATAAAACTAATGAAAGGATAAAATGTATGCCTTCCCACGTATAAACCTTCATATCAAAGAATGGTTAAAATAAAAATAAATCTTCTATAGTAAATCCTATGGAAACTCCTAAGATAATACAACATGCTCCATAGTGAATAAAGGTATTGATACAAAAAATCATCAAGTCCTGCACCTCATTTTATACATGTGAGAGATAGCTCTATAAGCATTGATCATAAAATATATTATACAAGACTTTATGCTTTTTAAAATTTAGATACATTTATATGCAACATTACTTATCCATGGAAAATTAATATTGAAATATTAGATCCAATCATACACTATGATGCTTCCATTGAAAAGATCATAGGATAGTTTATCTTCCAAATATCACACACACACACACACACACACACACACACACACACACACACACACACACACACACACACACACACACACACACACACACACATGCACATTTAAAAAAATATATATTTCAAAATATTTACAAACATTGAAACTTCATGACCTGAGCATGACATAAAAAATCTAGTTTACTTATTTACCTATTATATTTAACATATATGGTAGTATATATTATATCATTTTCTATACACATGTATTTAATGAGTTATGTGAGTGTGATGTAGGATATACATTACATATTCAACCTTATATTTTGGACTTTCCTTCTACACCGTAGTCATGCCCATGTTGGGGGATATTTATTTTATAGGTTAAACTATCATATGTTATATTTATTTATGGCCTCAAATGCAATCTTCATATATATATATATCCTAAAAGTGTGTTTCTAAATCACTCATTTTTTATATTATGCTACATAGGTATGTTGATTTTATAAAAATATACAACTGATACACATGGATAGAATATAGTATTTTTCACTTATTCTAGGTTCCTTCAATGTTGTTTACATTATTTCATAATAGGATTAACATTTATTGCTTATTATGTCTATACATTGGCCCTTGTGTGAAAATGGTGTTGATTCTAGCTTCTAAATACATCAAATTCATATGTTGAGTGCTTAAATAATAGTGAAATAATAATGTTATAATATTACACAAGTAAAGATAGGAGATAAAATCAAAACTTATATTAATAAAGCTCAAAAAATGTTAGAAGTAAAAATAGGATAGTGTTGACTAAATCCTACACAAAATGTGGTCAATGGACCCAATAATATAATATTAAATCCTCCATAAAAGGTGGCCCACAAGGCCAATAATAGAGGAGTAACTATCATACTTAGAATAGATAGTGAAGGGATTTACTTCCTAGTCACCTAGACAACTTGGATAGGGAAAGAAACCCATAATAAATAAATATGACAAAATATAAATTACATACACTCACACCCCTGGTAAGCACAACGTAGGTGGATAATGTAAAAAATTGGTTCTAAAAACTAGGCTTGATGAGGTACCCATGTACACATCAATCTCCCATAAAGTACATAAAAAGAGAGAAAACATAGGAAAAACTCTCCTTAAAAGAAATAAATAAAAATAATAAATTATAAGCCCCCCATAGAAGATGACATGTCAATGTACCAAACATCAATAAAATCCTACAAGTGAAGATACTTGTTCTCCGTGAAATGTGTAGTGAAAATATATACAATCTACTCTATCATCTAGTAATATCTTAGATCAATGATTTCCGAATTAATGATAACTCTGATGAAATTCATGTGAATGTGTGTGTGTGTGTGTGTGTGTGTGTGGTTAATTGATGCTTGCATAGATTTTTGTAAATTTAAATTATACTTTAGTTATCATATTAGATGATGGTAAGTCATTTGAACTAGATACCAAACTCTATGAGAATCCCTTAATGTAAGATGACCTTAGTGGAATCATTTAAAAACCATGTACTCTACCTCTATAGATAATAAAGTAATAACATTCTTATTCTTGCTTGACCAACTAATCATACCTAAACTAATAGAGAAATCGTAACCTAATGTTAGCTTGTGATTATGAATATTGATATCACAATCTAAATTACTATAGATAATAAATTTAGTGTTAATTCCATATTTGTAATGAATCCTAAATTTATGGGTGATCTTAACATAGTTTAGTATTCTCTTAACTAATTTTTAGTGCAATTAATGGGGTTACTACATGAATCTAGAGAATAGGCCCACTACATATGATATACCAAGTCTAATATGTGTCAACTAGATAAGGCTACCTAAAATTTTTCACTTAAAGGTGGCATAAAACAAAGGTGAAGTTCAATATACCTCAAGCTTGAATCTAGATTCAAAGGGAGTCATATTTGGATTATATCAACCATGTGAAATTGAGCAAGTAATTTGAGATCATACTTAGGTTATGCAAGAGTGATCCCTAAGTTTGATTAATAAATATTAATCCTAATGAAGTAATTTATAAAGCATAATTATTTCATGGAAAAAATGTATTAAAGAGCCTTTTTCACCATTAAAATGGATGGATAAGAGTTAATAGTGATCATAAGATCAACATAAAGAACCAAAATCAAGAGAAATCATCCTACTGTAAGAGATATAAGTTTAGATCTAAATGACATAATTAATCCTAATAAAAGAAATAAGTAATCCATATTCACATAGTAAGCCTGAGGGGCCTATCTAAGTCCATATATGGATTTATGGAGTCTACATACAAAGGAAGAATTTTCATCAAAGCCTAGATACTGCTCCATGTAAATATCCTCTTTAAGATCACTGTTAATAAAGGTACTCTTCACATCCATATGGTATCACAATGATTTTTTGTGAAAATAGTAATGATGAGTTTGACTGAATTACTTGTGGTGATTGGTGAAAAGGTATTTATATAGTTGATTCTAGGCATGTGTGAAAAACCCTTGGTGACCAATGACGGATTGAACTTGCCAATGAACCCATATACTACATACTTAGTTTGAATGTATCCATCTATATCAAATTATATTTCCTCCCTTAGGAAGAATCATCTAATCCCACGTATGATTCCTAATTAAATATTTGTAATCATGCATGGTATAATCCAACTTAAGAATACTTAATTCCTCATATAACTTCTAAGGATCTGAGGTAGAGGCATAACAATCATTTGGACCACTCTAAAACTCTGAATGTCTCAGATTATCATCTTAAATACACCCAACCCATGTACCTATCCTCTTTAGTGTTTTATTCACCCAAAGTGGACCAAAAGTGTGAGTTAGGTAAATAATCATCATCCTTTGAAGTGTGGCTAGAAGTGGATGTAGATGAATCCCCATCACTACTCTCACTATTGGAACTTGAAGAAGTGTTCTAAATATCTAGAATGTGCTTAGGTTGATTTAAATCATCTATATTGAATAAAATTAAGTCAAATGAATTGGGATAAGTGTCAATTTTTTAGTCTATGGGACTCTCATAAAAGTGAACACTTCTCTCAATTAACAACACATGCATGGTAAGATGAAGAAGGTGGTACCCTTTGACACGATTTGGATAAGCCTATGAATATGCAAAGATTACACTAAGTTTCCATAGCCTTGAATGTTTTATTAGGTATGCATGCCATACCTAAAGATATAAAAACCCTAAAGTGATCAAATATAGGTTTCCTATTGTGCCAAGATTCAAAGGGAGTTATACCTTTTAAATATTTATGAGGAACCCTATTCTGAGTGTATTAAGAACTACTAATTTCTTCAACCCAATACTATGGTGTAAGTGACGTAGAGTGAATCAAAAAATTATAAACATCTTTTAGGAAACCTTTTTGAGTTTTTTAAATCTATTCTATTAAGGAATATAAGAAACTGTCCACTATAAACCAATCCCATCTACTGTGTAAAACCACTAAAACCTATTGTTGACCTACTCACCATCATTACCATTTTGAATAAACTTATTTTATTTATCATATAATTTATCTATAATAACTTTTAACTCTTGAAACTTGTCAAAAAATTCATATTTCTACCTAAATAAGTGAACCCATGTTTATCGCAAGAAATCATTAATGGATGTAAGTCCATACATAGGCCTTGTAAAATATAGAATAGTAAAAGGTATAAATACATCATTGTGTACTAACTCCAATTCATGTAAATATTTCAAAGATTTTCCTTTGTCAAATTTATATTTTAGATGCTTCCCAAGGGTGAAATCCTCACAAATACCTTTAAATAAATGGACTCAAGGTAAACCTGTGACCATGTCATTTTTTCTAAGTTGTTATAGGTAGCTATAGTTGAGGTGGCCAAACCACTTGTTACAAAATTTAGTAACTCTATATTAATGAGTCAATAATGAAGTCAAATAAAAATCAAATGTAAAATGTGATAAGGTGTATAACTAACTTTGGTGATCTACCTTACCTATTGCCACTATAGAATCATTATGTAATTATTTTATTTTGACTAAATCTAGTGTAAAGTTTATCCTCATGCCTTTACTAATGTGAGTGATTCGATATAATGATAGGAGATTAGTTTAAAGTGATGTAACACTTAGAAAATCATTTAATGTTCCTCCATCCATTTTAACAGACCCTTTCCCTACAAATTCTACTAATGTGTCATCTCCCAAACTGATAAAAGACATGATATAAAACTTTATGTAAGAAAACTTGACTTGTGAAGATCCCATGTGGTGGGAAGCACCTAAGTCAATAAACCATGAAGATGTTAGAGTTTGAATTTATAAAAGAGCCTTACCCTTTTATTTTTCTTTACCTTTTCCTTTTTCATTATAAGAATCTTGATTTGATGAATTATGCTTGATAGACTTAGGAACACCTATGTTGTTATTCTCTAGAAGATGAGTTATGTGATCAATTTTTCCCTTCATGAACTTGTGTTCATCATGCTCATTTTTATTGAAATAGGCACACTTAACATTATATTTATTAGGTTTATCATTGTAAGAGGAAGTTTCAGTCATTATTTTAGTAGATGTTGATTCTTTCTTCTTTTCTTGACCATTCTTCTTCTTCTTTTTTATTTGAAGTATTTTCTTTCCCATTCCTTCAAATTAGGGATTGATATTTTATGAAATTAAATGTGCCCATATATATAAAATTTTCTTAATCTTGAGTCAAATTGGAAACAAATGCATCTAATGATGTAATTTTATATGTAGTACCTAGAGCACTTTTAGTGGCATGGACAATAGAGAAAAATAATGAGTAATCAGGATCTAGCTTGGATATTATAAGATTAATAATTTAGCCATATGTATTCTATATTAGACATTATTTCAAGAACAATCTCAAAAAATTGAACTTAGTGAAGAAATATTGAAGGGTGTCAAAGTTTATAGGATTTAGGTCGATAAGTTCATTTTCAATTTCATTACCTCTCATCACATCTACCTTCCCAAAATGCTTTTCCAAGATGGTCCACACTTCATTGGGATATTCATAAGGTTATATGTGAAAGATAATATCAAGAGATATTTAAATACATATAAACCCATAGAGTTCATCAGAACAATTGTACCACATAACTTTTTATTCCTATGTACTAGGTTCAAGTTCATTTCCCATTGTAATATGATGTAAACCATTGCTACATAATTTAATTTTCTTTTTAATTTTCCATTAATTATATTTAAATGGTATTATCAGATTAAATGTAATTATATCCATTGTGTATAAATAAATACAATGGTTTTAGTTTAAGTTGTTGTTGTAGAAATGAAAGTGCAAATAGAAAGAAAGAGTGACTCAAAACACAATACACCCCCCTTGAACTATGAAATTGTGAACCCTTATAGATTTATCATTTTATATTTTAGTGAATTTATAAATAAAATGGTACAAATAGATTAGGAAAAAATATTAATTTTTAAATAATATGGTACTTGATTCTCATTTACCAATCAAAAGTTATTACAATATCTGGTCTCCATCATCAATGGTCCTATTGTGCCTTAACACACACTAAATTTAAAAAAAATCAAATGGGGAACCATCACTATTGAAAACCTATGTTTTAATTCCCTCAAAGAATTTATAACTTAAAAATATGATGTCCTTCGTGCTAAGTCTAAATTATTTTCAATGACTTTAGATTTCTGAGAATTTGAATCATGAAAATAAAATATTTAATGGTCACTTTAAGTTATTTTGAATCTTGGATTTTCCTATGTTTCCTAAAAATGAAAATTTCATCTAATGACTAATGAGATTAACATATTTTTTCATGTTTTTTTGTGTATTTTTTATTATCACAAGACCATCGATAGATTCTTTTTATTCACCCATGATCAATCCTTACATTTTTTATATGGGATTATGCCAAGAGGTGATATCATGTTGCTCAGAGATAATATCAAGTTTGAATGAAATTAAAAGTATAATGGTCCTTTATATTATAAAACAAACCATATGGAATGTATTTATGATTATGATAACATGGAGGATTTACTAATATATTATCAATTGTTTAATGGTTTTTAACTTCTAAAGGATTAATGGCTCCGAGCTTCCAAGCATTCCACACTTGGTACATTGTCACAAAGTGAAACCTTGTGAGGATTAACATAGTATTAATTTTATAATATAATGGTATTGAACCTTTGACCTCAAAATATGTGAAACTTGTCACACTCAATTGTAAACTCAACTCTAGAGTATGGAATGAAAATCTATAAATTAAATGGTCTTGAAACCATAAGTCTTTGAGCTTATATGTCTCTATGATCATGTTGTGTGTCAAAATTAAATTAAACAAAGCCTCTAGAGAATAAAAAACAAATATTTAGGTGATAATGTCCTTGACCTTCTAATTTCCTGATGGATTCAACATTTTGAGTTCCCACAAGCCCGAGTGTATGCCACATGGCTCGATCACATGAACTTGAAACTCTATAATATGTAAAGCATAATATACATCTAAAACAGATGGAAGAATGATGATTATACATACAAAAGACACAAAGAAAAAGGGACATTAAATGAATAACTTATATCTACCTCATGAAAGATAACTAGACATGTAAAGTTAATAAAATATCTCCATTTGGTAAGAAAATGAACTTGCCAAAGTTGACTGACAACATTCAAATTGAAATGGGAATTAAATCAAAATTATGTTACATTTGTTGATGACCCATGAATGAATTAAATACTCAATTTAGGGATAAATATATGTAAAGGAAATCCATTTTTATATTACTCTTGATTCACCACCATGTTTTCAAGCTCTCATGTATCTAAGAAATCCTAATTATCTTAGTGTGCTCAAAAAATTGAACCCATCCATTTTAAAATAGAATTGAAGTGTTCAAATAGAAATAATGGCCTCTCTTTGAATGAGAGTCATCTCAATACTCTTTTTTATCCATTTTCTAGGGGACTTCAATATCTAAGTACAATGTTTGAGAAGAGTGCCCTAGACTTCAGAATCATCCACTACTTGGCTCTACGGGAGGAAGTATAATATATGGCACCATAATATCCTCAAGAATATATTTATATAGAAAATAAGAAGTACATATATGATCATATTCCCATCAAAGTGTAATGTCTCCATCAAGCAATAATAAAGATGGAGATAATTCCTTTCATTGATATACTAAAACATTTGGTGTTAAGCAAAACATTTGTTGTGGATTGTATTCATATTATAAAGAATAAAAACATAGCTATCTATATTTTTGGTAGGGATTTAAAATTATATATCAATCTTATGGGCCCTTAGGTTACATAAAATAATTTATCAACTAAAGTCTATCTTGAGCAAACATTGTAGAGGGAAAATTGAAATAATGGCTAGTAAAAAGCCAATTTAATCCAATTTTATAATCAAGTTTAGACCTAGAATTGTGATAGACATGGCTCTCCTAAATCAATTATAATTTTTATTAGCATTGCATATGCCTAGATTGAGTGGGTCCAATTTTTGGACATCTTTATAATGTTTAACCACATATTATCTCTAGGAAAAATCACAAGTGCTAGGCCAAAGACATATATTTTATACCCTAATCAAAGATCATTAAACAATAGTATTTACATGATGTTTTATTTACCAGATGTATTAGTGGGCATTGTTTATAAGTCACGGAAAATTATGGAAACCATGATGAAATACCTAGAAAATAGAATTGGGGAGGATTATTCCTTCATGTTCATATGGTATAAGAATGAGATACATTGTATATGTGATGAGTTATACCCTAAAATATTTTAGGAAATTTATTGCACTTTGATTCCCATGTTGTATGAGAATATTAGAAGAACACTCAATAAAAGGGGGGACTATTGGTTCTACCTTGATGTCATTATCATTAGGATAGAATACACTAGGACTTCAATCTTATTGCTACCATACTATGTTATAGACAAAATAGATGAGTAAGCAATATAATTTCAAATGTTTAATAATATTGAAGAAGAATTGGGCCAAAATCACTTGGATTACTAGTTTAATACCCATTTAATCATTTGGTAAATGTGATACATGATTATGCCACATTTCTTAGAGGATAGTAATATTAGGCCAAATTTCAAAAGAACGGGCATTGAAATGGGTTTGTCATAGAGATCAGGAATCTATTGTATTCATAATACATTTTTTAGCACATAAACTTAGTTTTTAAAAACCAAATAGAGGTAAATAGAGACGAAATATAATGACTCAAAAAGTAGTACAATGACACATAATTTATAATAAAAAGACATTAACACCCAAATAGGGACACTAGTGACACATGGTGCTACTATGTAATATTTTGTGTTACTATATAATAGCCTAAATTTTAGGAAAGATTAGATTGACTATAATAATACATTAGGTACAATATAGGTCTACATAGATATAGTTACATATTTGACAATTATACTTAGTTTTTCCTCAGATTCATGAAAGCTCAACTCTGATTCATGTGAGTTTCTCATATTGGGGACATCATGCATGGCATGATCATTCACATATTAAATTTAGATAATTATATATAGTTATTAAAAATCACTCTATAATCAATATACTTGGATACTAGATTGGGGGCATATGTGCAACACACTATTTCCATATTCTCAGTTACACATAAGTTGATTAAATGGAATGGAAAATTTTATTCCATTATATATGTTGTATACACTTGAAACCATATTCAATGTTGTCACTAGTTTCATTCCTTACTCCATTTTTAGTGTTTGACATTCTTGAGTAGCCAAGAGATGCCTAATATACCCAAGTGCCTACAGAGCCAACATACACAATTAGATATACTCAATTAGACATTTCCATTACTTTCCATAGTTTAGTTTTAGATGCACCTACTACACATGGGTGGGAAATGATGGAGTCATGTCATACATGAGTTATAGAGCTAACCATATGAGAGGGTTAGACACACTATCAATCTAATACAAACTATTGACAGGTCATGATCTACTAAATAGGGGTGGGTAATGATAGATTCAAAACCAGATTGAGTTATTAAGCCACCCACACATGAGGATGGAGTAAGATATCAACTCAATGTAATATATTTAATGATTTTAGCGCTATACACACACACAAGTTATCACTAAGTTAATGCATTGGTTTATCTACCCAATGAGGTGTATTAATTAATTTCTCATTTCCTATCTCTTTAATCAATTTTACTCAATTACTTATTTACCTAGCATGGTCTTTGTCTTCTGATATATCTTATGTAAGGAGTAGTTTATGCATGTTTCATTTATAGGTCAGGCATTGGATCATGCTTCACATATATTGAACCAACTAATTATACTTAGATTTAACTTCAAAAGATTCACTTTCTAGGTAAGTCCAGGTACACTTATTTTTCCTTTATACTAGTCATTTCACTTTACTATATTTTTAGCATAAAGGAGGAAGAATGTAATCACCTAAAATTGATATTTGAGTGCTAAGAGTGGTACTTGAGACTACATATTCCTAGATTAGCCCTAGTCCTATCTTAGATCCTATTATCAAATTTTTTAACCTTCATACAGGCCACAAGAATCCTTAGTCATCTCATACATAGTCTTGAACCCTCAATTCTTGATCATGGTTCTTCAAATCTAGTGTTTTACCAGGTAGACATTAACACTGCATTAAGGACACTAGATCTATGTGGAACTAGAGTCTCCAAAATGGTGCATATGTCCTTTACCCTATCTTTCTTGAATGAATATATTTTCAAAGGTAAAACCCCTTAAGGTTAGCATAAAAATATTTTATTATCCTTATAAACAAATAAATAATATAAATACATGACTTTTATCCCTTTATCCACTATTTGGAGATTATATGTAAAATACCTATTCAAATAATAAATAATTTGAGCAAAATTAAGGTTATTAATTCCTATTCTATCCTACTTATGCAAACTACCATCTATAGTAGCCCTAAGCTCAGATTTTCTAGATTTCTAATCTCAATCACACTCAAGGATCTTAATGTGACTATCATACTAGTGTCACTTATAGTTTTACCAACACTTAAATGGTAAGAACTAAATTGATCTTGAACCCCCCTCAAAATAATGGTATGTAGTCAACTCCCTTCACAATGGGGTGTTAAGGATGTCCATCCTATCTTACTAATGAATATATCTTTTTGTTCACACCTTACAAGGAGGATTAGGGTTTGAATCATATATCATATATTATAGGCATAATAGAGAGTTACAAATTTCATGTGGGTAGGAACAAAACCTAAAAACATAAACACAGGTGCACCCAAAAGTTTAGGATAGTCCTGCATAAAGGAAATTTGTGCCATTATTAGGAAACTAGAGCCAAATGGTACCTCTATCTACATGTGGATTTACTATCTAAGAGGGGTTATAAACTATTGATCTATTTTATGGTGCTCAGACCTATTCCTATTTCAATTTCCAACACATAAATTGTCTATATAAGGTATTTTCTAGATAAGTCTTTATTCACACTTATTACTATTTTTAAGAAGTCAAAGCTAGTCAAATATTTAAAAAATCAGTGGTTATTTTATGCATATTATTTCCCTAATTTAGACTACTCATCCCTTTAATCAATCATAGGATTTACATAAATAAAACCCTAAAAGGTTAAAATAATTACCAAGAATTTGAAGGTCCTTATCTATAGACCCTTCACTTTGACAAAACTAGATCAAAACAATCTTTTAGGGTTGGCATGGTCATCACAAATCCCAAATATAAAAATAACCTAGTTATTTATTTATTTTAATCCCCTTGAAAAAATAATAGAGCTGAGTATCTATCCCTAATTATATGTCTAAAATTTTCTTTAAAGCATGATGTCAAGTAGTTACATATACTTGACTATTCTAAGTTGTTTTTTAACTAGATAATTAAAAAAATTGAAATCTTAATTATTTGAATAAGTAAAAACATTGAGATTTGGACGTTATTTAGTTTTCTAAGGCATTTACCATAATATCCATACCATGAGATCATAGCCACACAATGTATAAAGTAGTGATGTCAACATCTAATTTGACACCACTTTAGGAATAACAAATGTAAAAGTTATCAGTGGAGTTGGTGGCATGCCCTTATGTCCCCAATAACATGGATAACTTATAATTTTTTGAGAATGATAAAAAATTCATGTAATTATTCAATAATACTAAATATTTTAAATCCCATATAATAGATGAAGGTAATGTCTAGTATATGAAGGTTTATGATATCGGAGAAGATGGTGCTCTAAAACTAAAAAATAATCACATTCCACTTAGAATGGTTTAGTTATAAGAATATTTCAATATGGATCCTTAAACATAGAAATATAAAAAAATCAAAGCCACTAAATCCAAGTTCACTAGAGAAAACCTAGGGACTAACCAATATACACCATTTGTGATCATAGATTTGAGTTTAATACAAAGTGAAAAACACAGGTTGAAGGGATTACTCATTGAATATAAAAATATCATCACATGGACATATGATGACCTTAATATCTTTAACCATAGGGTGATAACTCATACCATTAACTTGAAGCTACAACATAATCTATTTAGGCAAAGACAAAGTCTAGTGAATCTAATCATATAACCTCTCTTATAAATTGAGGTATAAATGCTACTAGATGCCAATATTGTCTTCCCAATCAGGCACTCAAAATAGATATCCAATCTCATATAAATTAGAAGTAATAATAGATAAATCAAACTCTATGCTTATTTTAGAAATTTAAACAAGGCCTCATAGAAAGATAACTACCACTACCCTCTTTTGATGAAGTAATATAGATGGTAACTAGTTATTATATGATGTCCTTCCTAGATGGAATCTTTAGTTAAAATTAGGTGTTGGTCAAAGTATAAGATGGTTTGAAGACTACCTTCACAACAAAGTGAGGAAATTTCACATATACAAAGGTGTCATTGAACCTAATTAATGTGGGATATAACTTTGAAAGAGTGATGGATTTTTCCTTTCATGGATTGGTGGGGAAGTGTATCATCATCTACATGGATAAATTTACTATGTTTTCAAAAGAGAACATTAATCACATGGACCATTTGTAGAAGGTATTTAATATATGAAGAAGATATGGGGTCTCTTTGAACCTGAAGAAGAGCATCTTTAGGTTCACTAAAAGAAAGCTAATAGGTAATATCATTACCAAAGATGGGATATTGATTGATCCAAAATAGGTCCAATCTATATCCAAGTTATCCCCAACAAATAACAAGAAAGAGATAAAGTCTTTCTTCGATAAGGTTAATTTTGTAAGGAAATTTATCTTCAATTATATATATATATATATATATATATATATATATATATATAGTCAATCCATTGAATGTTATGTTAAAATAGGTTGCCAAGATTGAATGGAAAACTAAGTCCAAGAAGGATTTTTAGGATATAAGGATTATAATTTCCCAATTTCCAATTATTTTTATCCTTGATTTAAATGAATGTTTTTATCTTTATTCATATACCTCAGAACATGTTATTTTTTGATTATTACATAAAATATGTAATATAATGAACATCCCATTACCTTTATGATTACCAATCTTAAGGATGTGGAGTTGAAATAATCCATGATTGATAAATAAATATATGCCTTATTCAATGTTTTTAATAAATTCATGTATTATATCTAAGGAACAAGATAATGACCATCATCCCAGATCTAGTTGTCAAGATCATGCTTAGCTAGAATGAGTTGGGAAAAATAAGAGGAAAATGGATGACCAAAATTTAAGAGTTTGACCTTAAGATTAAATTAGCTAAAATGGTGAGGGACTAGAAGATCATAAAATTGATGCTTGATATTGATTCATGAATTAACAGTGAGTAAATAAATGAAACTCATGTGGTTAGAGGTTAATGGTACTCATAAATCATCCATTACCTACTCATAAGTACATGTATCCTAAAACTAAAGGGAGATAAAAAAATGTACCCTTAGGATCAAATCAACTCATTACATGATATAAAAGGAGTTATATTAAAAAATAAGTATTGAGACATCTATCTAAGATATTTTTCAAAAGAAGAAGCTAATGATATTGTGTATAATTTACACTAAAAGATCAGTAATGGAAACCATTCTAAAAATACTATAACCCATAATATTTTAAGAATGGGATATTATTGGATCATAACATTCACGGATGCACATAACCATGGTAGCGTATGTCATGAGTGTTAGGTATTTGGAAAGAAGGAAGCAAGTGCTACCATGCCTTTACATCCAATCATTAAAGGACACCCCTTCACATAATGTTGCCTTAATTTTATTTGAATAATAAACCAATTTCCTTAGATGGAAACAAGTTCATCCTCATAGCCATAGATTACTACAACAAATAGATAGAATTTGTGTCAGCAAAGAATTCCAAGGAAATTGATGTCATCATATTTTTGAAAGAAAATATACTGACTAGGTTTGTCACTCCCATTTCTTTGGTTTGTGATAATGGTCTAGCTTTTTGATATTTTGAATTTATAGAATGAGCTTATGAAAACTAAATCATAATTAAATTATCTTTAAGCCACTACCCCTAAGGAAATGGATTAGTTTAGTCCACTAATAAAAATTAGTTTGATGTAGACACTTAAAATATGACACTTTGTGTTGATTTTAACCTTCTTTTCACTAACTAATCACCTCTAATCCTCTTTAATCATCCTTAATTTTCCTTAATCACTATTCATTTTTCACTATTCACTATTCATCATCACTATTGACTATTAAATATTCATTAATCACTAGTTTATTATCCCTAAATTAATCCAAAGTTAATTAACTAATCTTTATTTAATTAAAAATTCCATGGACTTTAGAAATTCATTTTAATAAATATAAGAAATAAAAATTGTCTTCACATCCACCTTTATTCCCATTATGTTCCATGATCTAATTTAATAATCCACCTTTATTCCCATTATCCTCCATGATTCAATTTAATAATCCACCTCACATCCACTTACTAAATTTATATCATATCTTCCTACTAAATGAATGTTATATTCATTTATGAGTCCCACATGTTCTCCACTCCAATTTCTAATTCAAAATTCTCATTATGAATTAAAAATTACCATTTATTCTTATACTTTGATCCTCATCTCAAGGTGGATGATTCTCATCCATTTCTAAATTTTATAAATTAGAGGTTCTTCCTCTAATTTAGCCAAACTTATTCATTCCAAATGTATTCTATTATTATATCTCAAAGTTTCTTCCTTATAAAGTTATTTTGTTATTATATCTCAAAACTTATTCATTACAAGTATATCATACTGAGATTATAAGAGATTGCATACCACAATACTATCAATTTTCTCTTATGTTGGAAGATTCAATAACCTATTTCAAATAGTGTAAATCAAATTCACATTGCGACAAAGGAAGCTTAATTTTTTTCTAGGGTATAATTTTATTTTGTTTCTTTCATTTATATCCCTATCATAGGTTGAGTTAATTTAGATTAATATTTCATTTGATTTCTTATCTTATTTTATTTTCTAAATTTATTTAATACATTTTAGTATGCTCAAAGGGACTTTCCCTCATCTTTTTTTATCTCATATTTGTCATAGTTACATTAACAATTAGTTTTCAATTGATTTTTTTGGTTTACTCTTGTTTTTATGATTTTTTCTAACTTTGTTTTAGGTTTCCTTACTAAAAAACTCTCCAAGAAATAATTTTTAGAATGTTTGTCAAAGAAAATCTATAAAAGGGCTAAACAAAAATCAATTTATTTTATTTTAATACTAACACTTTCAATTTAGTTTTTCAAGTTTTTAGTAATTACATCACATTTGGTTTAGAGTTATTTATTTATGTTTAATTATTTTATTTGTAATTATGGAATTTTGTATGCTCTTCCCTTGGCATCACATTGATGATGATACTCGGGAAAAAAATATAATTTCATAATTTTTTTGCTATCTAAGTAGTGTTTGCTTATGCTTTTTTTTTGGTTTAGAGATGATTATTTCTTTTTAAGTATTATATTTATAATTATGGAATTATGTATGTTCTTCCCTTTGAATGACATTGATGATGATACTCAAGAATTACAAACAATTTCATATTTTTTTTGTGTTATCCAAGTAGTGTTTGAATATGTTTCTTCCTTGGCATCACATTGGTGATGATAATCAGAAATAAAAAATGAACACTTATTTTTTATTTCTTTTTCTAGAGGACCTATTGAACATGAATTTCACCACCATATAGTAGGCCAAACCCTATTTACCAAAGAGGTATATAAATTGAGATCCAATTAATTAATGTACTTAAGTGCTTGTGTGTTTTAATCACACCATGATGTGAGGGTATTTCATTCTCAAATACCTAAGGTCTCAACAATAGCCTCAAAATATGATTTCATCAATTATCAACACATTAAAACCCCTATGGATATGTTGGACACTTTGAGACAAGAACCTATAGTGTGCACATGCTTTATCTATTTATTCCATGGTTTTGGGCCTCAATTTATCACAAGGTATATTTAATTACTCCTCGTAGATAATCTTATCTAAACTTTAAGCCTAGGAAAGCCTTATTGTCTTTAAACTTTGGTGAATTCGTTATCAGTTAGCACTGATAAGTTACCTTCCACACACGTTTAAAAAAATACTTAGTGGCCCATGATATTGGTAGGATCCTCCATGGTTATTTACTTGAAATATTAGGCCACAAATGAGAGAATAGATGAGTAAGTGACATTAGAAATCCCAAATGTTTTTCAGGACCCTTATCCTAGCTTTTTACCTTTTATGTGTAATTACTTGACTATTTAAAGTAGTAATTTTTTTTTCATTTATTTCTAATCTACCATGTGATAAAAAAACCATGTATAAAAACAAATTTATTTTGATTCATGAAAAATTCTACCAATAAACTTACTCTCAAACTCAAAAGCATTTAGTTTTCAATCAAGTTTTTAGACACTTTGGTATTTTTTCTTATAATGTAGTTCTAAGTCATTTGTTTAAAAACCTTTTTGAGTCAAAGATTTTATTTTAATAAATATCACCTATCAATAGATAAATTTATTTTGTGATTTATCATTTTATTAATTCTATCTTGAATCATAATCTAAATAGTCCATTTTATAACTCAGGGCTTAATCCAACCAATTTGGATTCAAATTCATACTTGAATCAATCATCAATACAATAAATATATGGGTTTGAATATGTATTCAAACTCATAAATCAACTAATAAAATCAAATCATGGATAATTATTTAGGTTTCCAAACCAATCAATTCAATCCAAACCAGAACCAATCCATTTCTAGCTTCAATGCTTATTCATGCTCACCCATAGAACAATGCCAATATTTTAGTTCAAGGACAACACCAAATTAATTTTAAGCTTTTAATAATCAAATTTATCTAAAATATACTTCAAATTTCAACATAAATCCAAAAAACCCATCCTTCCAAATTCAAGATACTTCCTTGACACAATTCATTACTAGTTGATCCAAAAACATTAAACAACAACATCATCCTATCACTAGTGATATTGTTTTTGAAAATCAATCAAATTTCTCATCCACTAGTTACAATTTGAAAATCCCTCAGTACACTATTTAAGATTTAGTTGATGTATAATATATTATCATGAACCCACATCTATTTATATTCAAAAATATTAGTTCAAAGGTATGTCAAAATGTCTCTCCTAAACCAAATCAGGCCATCTCATTTCCAAATCAAAATTGTAATACCCATTTTTGGTAAACATCCAAATCCCATAGAAATTGGTCCCAAAAAATGTTTTATTAG
>JARHVA010002557.1:1335000-1422500 GCA_037957365.1 Torreya grandis | reverse complement strand
TTTGCATCAAACATAGATATTCATCATGATTATTTCATATGATTATTGATTGTTCTTTTATTCTAAATTAAAACTTAGGTTTCTCAACTCTTACTCACCTATTCATGTTGGAATTACAAATCAAGGCAAAAACAAACACAAGATAGTTGTCTAAGCATCCATACAATATCCATCCATTCCATCAATTTACAATTTCCAATTTATCATCTCTCTATATACCAACCCCTCCCATTCAATATTTTTTTACTCCAAACCTACATTTTCATCTTCTACCACAAATTTCTCCACAATTTCAGGCCCTAGTTAATTGAAATGTTGTCAATCTTTATCAATTGCTTACACCTTTAAATTATGTAAAATATTCCTCTCAAATTACATAATCTATATTTTTTTTTTTAATGTCCCATAACTTACCAAGATATATTATTCCCACCTCTACTCATGTGACCCCTTACTCTTAATGACCATCCAAACGTGTAACTTTTGATTAATAAATATTCATTTTACTATCTATTATCTAGTTTTTAGCTAGGGGTAAATCATTTCACACCTACTTTAATTTTTAAAGTATGATATAAATTTATAGTGTTTCAATTTATTGATGATATTCATTATCACCACATCATCATTTTTCCTCTTACATCATTTCAAGTGTTCCTCCACTTTATCATACAAACACTTAAGGTGGAATCATCATGGGTCCCTCATTTTGTTCCAACCATTATCTTATGTTTCTATCCAAACTCCTTCACCTATTGGTTAGAAATGATAAAAAATAACATCTATTATTTATTCATCTAATTTTTTATTCTCACCTTTTCATCAACTTTTTTGTTCTTTAAAAAGTCATTACTTTGACAATTTGTCACAATGAATTCTGAAGATGGGTAAAATGTAGACACTTAAATCAGACACTTTATGTTGATTTTAACCTTTATTTCCCTAAATACCTAATCATCTTTAATCCTCTTTAATCATCTTTAATTTTTCATAATCACTATTCATCATCACTATTCATTATTCACTATTCACTATTCACCATTCACCATTCACCATTTACCATTCACTATTCACTATCAACTATTAACTAATTTATTATCCATAAATTAATCTAAATTTAATAAACTAATGTTTCTCTAATTAAAAATTCCATGGATTTTAGAAATTCATAATTTTCATAAATCTAAACAATCAAAATTATCTTCACATCCACCCTTATTCCCATTGTCTTCCATGATCTGATATAATAATCTACCTTTATTCCCATTGTCCTCCATTATCCAATTTAATAATCCACCTTTATTTCCATTATCCTTCATGATCCAATTTCCACCTTTATTTCCATTATCTTTCATGATCTGATTTTCTTGAAATTAATAATACACCTCACATCCACTTACTAATTTTAAATCACATCTTCCTTCCAAATGAATTTTAGATTCATTTATTAATATCCTATGTTTTCCACTACAATTTTTAATTTAAAATTATCATTATGAATTAAAAATTACCTTTTATTCTCATCCATTGATTTTTATCTCAAGATGGATGGTTCACATCCATTTCAAAATTTTATAAATTAGAGGTTCTGATTCTAATTTAGCCAAGCTTCTTCATTCCAAAGTTATTATGTTATTATATCTCAAAGCTTCTTCATTCCAAAGTTATTTATCTATTATATCTCTAGGCTTATTCATGATAGGTTTATCATGCTGACATTATTGAATATTGGATGCCATAACACTACCCATTTTCCCTTGTTTTGGAAAAGTGGGTAACCACAATTCAAAGAGAGAAAATAAAATTCGCATCACAATGGAAGAAGATTCATTTTGTCCTAAGGTATAATTTTATTTTGTTTCTTTCATTTGTATCCCTGTTATAGGTTGAGTTAGTTTAGATTATGATTTAATTTGATTTCTTAGCTTATTTGATATTATAAATTTCCTTAATACAAATTCCATTTAATAAGTCAACACAAGACTAGCTAAAAGATTAACATCTATTATTTAAATATACATTATGGGTAGATAGAATCAATCACAAGCAAGATCTCAAGGATTCACCTTTTCTACTAGTATATAGACAATAACTAGTCTTCCCCATCACTCTGAAGTTGCTAACATACCAATTCATATAATACTATATGGCTTAAGAGGAAAGAGTTCAATATAGATTAATTGAGATAGTTCAATTAGAGGATGTGATAACTAAAGTACTTGAAAACTTTAGCAACCATCATGATATTGTCAAAAGGTGGTTTGATACGAGATCCAAAATAAAGGGCTTTAGGATCATAGACCTAGTGATTTTTTTGGGACAAATCACTTGAAAATAAGGGACAACATGATAATTTCACTCTTTTATGGATTGGAATTTATCATATATCCAAAATACTCAATGACAATTCCTTCCAGCTATAGGACCTTCAAGGTCATGACCTCACTTTCCTAATAAATGGATAATTTTTTAAGCATTACTTAATAGCCACTCTAGCTAGACATCCATCAAAGTGAATGGTAAGTACATATTAATAATAAAACTAGATTAGAGTTCCTTCCTTCTAGATTAGAAGTACATATTTTTTGGGTTAAATTTCCCTCTTTTTAGATTATATTTACTACTTTTGAATAGATTAGTTGTTTAATATTTTAGGAAAAAATGACCAAATTGCTCTAGAAAAATATAAGTAAATGTAAAACATAATGGGATGATATATAAGGAAACATAATTAGTTCTCATGGGAATTTATTCTAACAATACAAGATTATTTGGGATTAGGGTAGGTATTGTAAATGAATTAAGTCCTATTCGAATTAGATGAGTTTAATAGAATTTTTGGATTCACTCCACCATAATCATGAAAATTTGAAATATTTTTCATCTCTAAGGGATCACTATACTAATACATGGTAAAACTTGGATGAGAGATAATAAAAATATAACTGAAGACATAATGATAGGGATGTACTAACCCAAATAAGTTATTACTTATGCATTCACCTAGTCAATGGTGGTTTCTAACCTTTCTCTATCTATGTTTCATAATAATAATAATAATAATAATAATAATAATAATAATAACAATAATAATAATAATAATAATAATAATAATAATAATAATAATGATAATAATAATAATAATAATAATAATAATAATAATAATAATAATAATAATTTATAAAAAATAATAGAGGATAAGTAACTAAAGAAATCTCTATCAGGGCTATGGATGTCTAGCTAGAAGTAGATCAAGGCTTTGAGTGGAATCAGAGGCATCTTTATCAAGGCTATGGATTCCAAATTGGTAGCTAATTATTCCATAAGCTTCCCTTATCTTTTTATTATAAAATTATAATTTTAGAATGCAACCTACAATTCATATCTAAGACTTGGTAAAAAATATCGTAATACTAAGGGATTAATTTCCCAATAATCACACATCTGGCCCAAGGAATGAGAGTTTTAGTATATTGTATAAGAAATTAGGAGTTTATTTTAGTGAATAGTTTGTTTATTTAGGTTTGAAAAGGGTTTGTATTTGATATAATATATTACTAAAATTTTGGATTCTAAAAATACTCATGAGTATTTCCCCCTTTGAATCATAATTTTTTGTGCCCTAACACACACACCCCATTTTAAAAATTTCAAACAGTTTCCCATCACTATTGGACACCATTGTTTGAATGCCCCCACATACCTAAAAATAAAAAATATGATTTAATTCATGCTAATTATAAATTAATTTCAAGGAGTCTAAATTTATAGGAATTTGAATCATGAAAATTTAAAAAATGAACAATCACTTTTAGTTACTTTTAATATTAGATTTTCATAAGTTTCATCAAATTGACACTTTGGTTTATTGACTAACTAGATTGACATCTTTTATCAAATTTTTTATACATATTTTGAATGATCATAGGGCCATTGATGGAGGAATTTTATTAACCTAATATTTGGACTTACATTCGTTACAATTTATTATTTCAAGTTTCACTATCACATCATTCGAAGTTGATATCAAGTTTCAAGGAAATTTGAAGTATAATTGTCATTGAGATTTGAAAACATGGTATGTGGTGCATCCTCATTATTATTAGAACAAAAATGATTTACTAATATATTTTAAATCACTTATTGGTTTCTATCTTCTAATGGATTAATGGATTTGATCTTTCAAGCTTCTGAGTATTCAAAACTTGGCACCTTGTCAACAAATAGAACCCTATGAGGATTAACATAGTCTAAATGCTTTATAGTCTAATGTTCTTGAGCCTTTTAGCTATGAATAAGTTACACTTGGTGAAATTATATTTAAATGAAATTATGGAGTATGTAAATCAAATTCATTAATTCAATGGTCCCAAAGTCTTGATTCTTTTAGCTTCTAGGTCTATAAAATCGCACCGCATGTCATCATTCTATAAACCAGAGCCTCTAAAGCATACATAGCCAAATATGTAAGAAACAATGGCCTTGAACTTTTTATTTCTTGTAGGAAAAATATTTCACCATGTGGCTTAATCATATTAACTTGTAACACTAAAATATGCCATTCACAATATAGATGAACAATGATTGGATACATGTCAAAATTTAAAAAAGAAAAGGCAAAAGTAATATTAAACAAAGAACTAATAGATACCTCAATAAAGATTACTATATGTGTAAAGTTAACAAAACATCACCATTTGGTATGAAATTAAACCCACCAAAGTTGATTGGTACATTTAAATTAAAGAAAAAATTAAATCCGAAGTCCATTACCTTCACTGAGGACACACAAATGCATTCAATACTTGGGTTTTTGAGAAATATTTTGAAAATATATGTAAAGGAATGTTATTCAACCATTAATCTTTATTTACCATCATGTTTTTGAGCTCTTATGCATCTAAAAATCCCTAATTCTCTCAATGTGCTCATAAAATTAAACCAATCCATTTTTTAAAAGAATTGGAGTGTTCAAATATAAAAAATGGGATCCTCTTTAATGAGTAATCATCTCAATACTCCTATGTATTGATTTTTTGGGGGATCCAATTATATAGATACACTATTCAAGTATAGTGCCCTAGGCATCAAATTCATCCTCTATTAAGTTCTATGGGAAGAAGTAGAATCTATGGCACCATAGTTTTTGCAAGAATATATTTATCTAAATAAGAAGCATTATATAGATGATCTTTTTCCCATCAGAGCTAAATTACTCCATCAATCAGCAATAAAACCATAGGTAATGCCTTATATTGACCTACTAATAAATTTGCTTTTAAATAAAATACTTGATTGGTATTATCTATATATTATCAAAAATTAAAATGTAGATGCCTATAATTATGGTAGGGATTTTTAATGGTATCCTTTAATTCTGAGCATTTATATTTCAAACAACCAAGTCTTGGCCAATGTCTAGCTCAAGCAAAATACTATAAAGGGAAAATTAAAATAATGGCTGATAAAAGGCAAAAGGATGAACACAAAAGGGGAAAATTTATCCATGTAGATACTAAATTTTAGACTTGGAATTAGGATAACCATGTCTCTCATGAAATGGTTGTATGGTTTTCTCAACATTGCATATGTACAAGTCGAATGGGTCTATTTTTGGATATCATTCTAACATCTAACCAAATATTGACCCTAGGAGAAATCATAGGCACTAGGCTAAAGTCATATTTTATCTAACCCTATTAGAGATCATCAAATGTTATTTTTTACATGATGTCTTATTAATTAGATGCATTAATGAGCACTATTTATAAGATTCATGGGTAATTATGGCAACCATAAATTGAATACCTAGAAAATTAAATTGGGGAGGATTATTCCTTCATGTTCATATATAGGTATAAGAATTAGATAAATAATATCTATGATGAGTTATACCCTAAAATATTTCAAAATATTCATGGAACATTGACACATAGGTTTTTGGAGAATATACTAATAACCCTTAATAAATGAGGGGAATATTGGTTATACCATGATGTGATAGGCATTATGATAGAAGACACCAGGAATTCATCACTATTTATATTGCACTATGTTCCTAAAAAAATATCCAAGTAGGAAATAAAGTTTCAAAATTTGGATAGAATCTATAAAAGATTTGGCCAAAAGCAACTGACTTACTACTTTAAGGCCCCTCTAATCATTGGGAAACTGCAAAAGATTATTATGCCATATTTCATACAAGATAGTAAGATTAAGATTAATTACAAATTTAAGGTGGAACCATTTAGGGAATGGGATCCAAAGGATAAGGTAAGGGGATATTTACAAAACATCTAAGAGAAGAAAAAGGTGAAATCTCATATTATCCCAAGAATATGATCATGATTATGTTATCCTGAACTCCTCATATGACATTGAGGTATGGATAAGGATGGAAAATAAACCTATGTCTATGATATGGACTTAGGAAATTTAATATGATCACATGGTAAAATAAGATAAATTAAAAAGTGCATGGATATAGTAGTCGCCTCCATCCTAATCCAAGGATACACAGATATAAGATCAACCATCCTTTCCAGTAAAAGAGAAAATATATGAAGAACAAAATAAATAAATAAGATAGAGGTAGTCTAATCATCAAATTAGGAGGGAAATTATAAAAGGCTTCCCATGTCCTCATTTCAACTAATATATATATATATATATATATATATATATATATATATATATATATATATATATGATGTTACTTAGGCCATGGGGACATTCACCACAATAGACAGATCAATGCATCTGTTAGATGGACAAATTAAGATCACTTTTGTTATGAATCCTCTATCCCCTATTATAATAGATACCCATGTAAGTCTTCCTGAGTTTCTTTAGGCTTATTTTCAATATATTCCAACTACTCTAGATTCTAATAAATATCCTTAGGCATGTCCTCCACCATATACAATTATTAATAGGGATACTTCTCCTCAAAATATCCCTACCATGTCATCTCCAATCACCTTTCTCCCACCACTGTGTCACACCAACCATTCATTCACCACTACCTCTAATAATTTTATCCACAAATGATGTTAATTAATTTGTTTAACCTTCTTGTCGACCTTCCAATCTCCCTATCTTCACTTAATAGAGTAAATTTAACTACCCTTATACTTTCCCTAAGAGTATGAAACTAGAAGAAAGACCATCATTTCATCTTCCCACTATAGAAGAGTCCCCTAAGCAAGGTGAAGTAAAAGAGGTAGGAGTAGAAGAATTAGATAAAGATGATACTAAAAAAGTGATATCCTTGGTTGAGTATCAAAATTATGATGATTAAGAGGATGTAGAAATCATAAAATAATCTAATGTAGGAAAGAGTGTAGATGTGCCTCTAGATGATGAAGAGGCTAAATTAGAGAAAATAAAAGACTTGAGTTTGGTGGAGTAACAGGTAGTATAAACCCTAGTAGATGATGTGGATTATCAAATAATTATAGGAGAACAAAGGAATAACATTAATGAGGTAGTTTATCCTATAATTTATTATGTTTTTAGTTTATAAATTCCAACTACAAGCTTTCCTTCAGCTATTTCTATAAATTTTATGTCTAGTTATTCTATGGATTCATCTATTCTTTCTTCTAATACAATAAATACTCCTAAGAAAGGAGTCCATTTTGAATCCTTAGATGAAACTATTACCAAATAAATAACTATATAAATTGGAGCTATCGATTCCCCAATCATCACCCATATCTTTAGCAACCATGACTATGGAAAAGACCCCAAGATTGATAAAATTTTAGGTTTAAGTCACCCCAATAAGGTAACTATCATAATTCCAGAGATTTTTCCATCCACATATCTAGTTTCCCATTCAAAATATTAAATCATTAGTACCCTAAATAGTTACATGAACTCTTATGAATACTCCACCTTCCACATCTAAGAGCCCAAATCAAAATGATGAAATAAGGGTTATTATTTTTTCTCAATGGGTAAAAGAAATGAGAAATGATGATACAAGAGATAAAATTTGGTCATAATTGAGATCCTACATTCTCTACCATATTTTATAGAAATATTGGAACCATTAAAAGGGTTAAGAAGAGGAAATTTATTAATATTAACACAAGGGAAAAGGTAGAATTTGAGCAAAGGGATAATTTGTCTCCTTTGTCAAAGAAGCCTATGAATAACCCTAATGATCCCAATGAATATAATTAAAAAAATTATGATTTTATGGATACTACGAGTGAGGTTATGATAAAAATTTACCAAAGTGGAGAGGATGCATTGAGGAGGTTATAGTAGAGACAAATTATACATGGTCCTTAAGAAATAGTTGATGATGTACAGAGTATAGCAACCAAGCTATATAATATTTTTAATAACATATATACTTCTAGAGTAGTGAGATACCCCAGTAGAGTAAATATATCCAATATTTGGTATCAAATGATAAAATTATAATAGATATTGAATTTATTAGTTCTTTATTATATAACTAGTGCATTCAATCACTTAAACCTGATGACTAAGATAGATGCATATTATTGTTTAAGATTTGTAATTTCAAGAAGAGATGCCTCACATAATTGGCACAATCATATGAAGTCATTTTTTTAAATTTTTACTAAGCATGAGAATAGGGCCTTAGAAATATTAGGAGACATAAGGGTCACTAGTTTTATCACTTCTACAAGAGGGATAGTTAATAGGTCTAATTTTGAGAACCTTCTCCAAGTAGTAGTGAAAAAATTTAAGGAGAAAGTTAAAGTCACTATATATACAACCAATTAATAATTTTTATAGTTGGTCAATTTCACTAAGGATACAGTATCCAAAGCTAAAGCTTTTATATCTAAGTTCAAGTGCTCAAAATCTAAACAATAAAGGTTTATGGATGAGGCCTTTAAAATCCTTTAGCCTTCCTTTTTCAATTTTGATATTATAAATAAGGAGTTCAAGATAATAAACAGATTATTTAAAGAATTGAAAGAGAAATAAAAGACTTCATCCATAGTCCTATCTACTCATCTAGCTATCAGTGTTGTCCCATCAACATAGGGTCTTTATTTATAAGGATTTACTATCATGCATACTCTGATGGGATTAGTTTTTGTTTCTATAGTAGTTACTCCAATTTTAACTATAGCTACCCCATCAAATTCTTTATCCAATAGTTCCACATCAGTACCCTAATAAAATAGTTATGTATTTGCATTTTCTTACCAAGTTATAACATTAGTTCCCAAGCTATATACCTTACATGTGTATTGCATTTTTAGATGAAGGGTCTATTTATATGCTATCATTGCACATGCAAGATTCTCATAATTTTTAACACCTTGTTATATTTTTGACTTGTGAATTTAGATGAGTGTTCAAGAGATGATGTCTTCCCCATTCTAATCCTATATATACTTAGAATTTCTTATTCCTAAAGGGAGGATAACTTCTAGCTATTGAAATTAATAGGAAATTCAAAGAAGTTCTGCTTCACTTTTTTTTGATGTGAAAATATTGATTTTCCTTAAACTCTATGGGACATGTTATTATTATGGTATATTAGTTATTTGTTTTTCAATGAGTTATATTCTATAATATCATTATTAATTTTAATATATAACTAATTTGAATGGCTTTTTCATGATGATTATAAGCTTCCCTATAAATGTGCAACAACAATCTGATAAGCATGTCAACCTTTAAGTATGCATGTTTAATTTACTATGTTTTACTTTCCTTTGAATTTTTACTATGTCTAAGTGTTGGTGTGATATATCACCTTGTAATATATATTAGTCTTATGATATCTTGTCCAACTTAATTCAAGTACTAGTTTAGAATATTTTTCATCCTATGTGGTCCATATGCCTCCTTTTTGCCTTAGTCTTCCCTCTTTTTTTGAGTTTTTTTGAGAAAGTACTACCTATCTTATTAAAAATAATGATCCTACGATCCAATATAAGTATATTCAGATTCATCTATATCCAACACATTCATGGTAGATAATTTGTATCAGCTATAGCTATTCCATTAATAGGATTTTATAAAACATGATACCCTATAACTCATGCCTTGGATTGAAATATTTTAATGATCCTAAAATTTTATAGGTAACCTCACAAAATTCTCTATGGTGTGCATAAACCCCCCATAAATAGGTTTATTTAAATTAAAAATATCATAAATTTAAATGCAACAAGACTATAAAACAAATACAACCTTGTAACTAGGTATTGGAATAAAATCAAACCTATGACCTCCTAGTTACGATACTAAGTATTTAATATCCTTATATTTTCCTATGCATGCCACTCAAATTAAAAAATACCTTATGAGAGAAAATCATCAAAAACTAGTTTTAAAAATAATAAAAAATTGATTTTAAATTACATAAAGAATAAAATAAAGGTTGGATTTTAATAAAATAAAATACGCTTGACTTTATGTGGCCACTAGGAAATAGACATAGGTTTACAAATTTTTGATGCTTCCAAATGAAAGTGAAGTGCTAGATGGAGGGATTTAATGATACACAGAGAGATAAAACAACATTGTATGGATGTTAATGGTGAAACCATGGGTATGAATGTGTAAATTAATCTCTAGATGATGATATTTATTATGAAATGTAAAATCACATGGTTAGATGGTTGATATTCCCCAAAAATTATATGTTTGAATAATATTTAATAGATTAAAGGAGTATATAACTTTAAAAATGCATATATGAGAGAAAATATACATATATGGATGCCACGGATGATGAAACACCAATATTTATTAATAAATAATAGATTTAGTTGATAAAAGGAATAACTTAAAAAATAAAACAAAAAAATTATCCAAAATCTCCTTAGTAGGTGAGACACCCTTGTGGAGGCAATGCCTTCTTAAGTGAAACCCTGGTTTCCTATTCGCTCTTGCTAAATATATGACATGTATATGAAATTATGTAATCCAATACAAATAAGAGAGGATCTATCCTAAAACTAGAACCCTCACAAAAATCTTAGCAATATAATAAAAGTCAAGATTCTAGTTAAAAAAGACACCTATAATTTTTTCTATCACCTTGAGATTTTTTAGATATCAATAAACATCGTAAATGTTTTCCAAACCCTATAAAAAATCTCCTCAAATAATCTAAATATTTCAAAATAAATCTTAAAACATAAAACATGGAATATGATTATTAGGACGTCTCTAATAACATATCAAAGTTGATTCCACATTTTAGATATGTTGAATACATAACCTAAGTTATTAAATTAACCAAGCATGTGTATACCACAAAAAAATGAAATAAAAATTCCATAATATTTTACAAGATAAGATCAAAGACAAAATCCAAACTTCCATTAAGAAAGGTCATAAATGTGATAAGTAAAAATATGATAGTTCTAAGTAACTCATCCATAAAAGGTGGTCAACATACCATGTAATAGAATATTATCTCATCCAAAAAAGGTGGTCAATAAGTCTAAGATTATATGAGTAACTCCCATAGCTAGAATAGTTAGTCAAGGGAGTTACTTCCAAGTCACTCGATCAACCTACACACATAAGAAAGCTTCTCCATGAAATTGGTAAAACTCTATGTTGGGGGGAAGAGCCCATAATAAATAAATATAGGAAAAAAGAAAATGCATACTCTAACATGAAAATATATAAGGGATAACCATTTCATGTGTTTAACATTTTAATGTCCATTTATTATCGCACATGGCCTTATGTGTGTGTATTATTTGCTTATGTGGCATTTGAACATATCCCTTTTATGTGACCCTTGGCCTTATGTATGACATTGTGTGACATTATTGCATGTTGTAATTGTGTGCTTGTTGGTCTTGATTAATAGTACCATGATCTTCATCATGCACTTCTATGGCACACTCTACTTTAAAGATACCTACTTTACTACATACCTTAATTATATATCTATCTATATATGACACTTATGTTCCTAAATTTTATTATGTTATAAACATGCTTCAATTTTCAAATTGAATTTATATAATAACATAGCCACCAAAATGATGAAATAATATTATATGATTATTTTTTTTTATCTTGATACATTTAACTCTTCTTTTGAGATGAGTTATTTCCAAGGTACATCACTCATCTAAAATGGGGATATCATAGTCACATTTTCTTAAAGATCCACATCTCCATGAATAGATTTGGTATAGAATACATGTTCAAATATAGATAATATAGGCTTCATAATTACATGATACAACTTTTAAAATATTTAAACTGATGTAAAACTAGATTATATAGTAAAATATAGGTTTTAAAATATCTAAAGTGATTTGGATATAATTGACATGAAATATATTAGCATGTAAATGCATATTATATGGGAATATAAAATCTATATGCAATCAACTTTTAAAGACTTAAATCCAAAAAACATACAGACCTAAATGCATATGCATGGACATGTGAAACATAATTAAAATATCAAATTTTAAAGTTTCAAGTGCATTCATAATAAAATTACTTATGCATATAATCATATACCATTTTCACATATTTAGATAGGGTATCATACTATTCATGATCAACCTTGTTTAAATATTAAATATTGAAAGTTTCAAAATTTAAAATTGAAAAAATCTAGATTTTTGAAAGATTCAAATTTCAAAATTAAAAATAAAATATTAATTTCAAAGAAAATTATGAGAAATATGACCATGATGTGGGAATGCATATTATTCATTATCCTTAGATCATAAAAATATATAACGTAGATCTATTTTCATTAGTTTTATTTGAATCTATGTGGGTGATGTACATTCATATCTAGTGACTCTCAATAACCTTGCCATCACTTATATCAATTTAAGCATAGTTCCACCATTTCGTTTTAACACATTATGTATAATTTCCTTATCATAAGGTTTTTAATAATGCATCGTATAAACTTAAGAGCATGCTTAGTTATTCAAAATTTAGACTTGATCAATCTTAGTTCACCATGGGTTCAAATTATCCAAGTACTTTTGTAAGCATTCATAATTCTCCATATCCAATTATAGGATACATGGAAATATGATTTCACATATAAATAGGAGTGATTATTTCTTCTCTATTCAAACTTTTAATTTTCAAATATAAAATTTTCAAATTTAAATTGAGAAAAATAAATACATCATGAGTTTTTGTATGGTTTTATAAATTTTAATGCCCAAAAAAATTAAAGTATCTACTCAAATAAAAGTGTGTTATACACACTTTGGTTTAGTTATTTATTTATTCATTTATTAATTTAATTTATATAATAAAGGGGTGGTTGGATAGAAAGTTATGGGAATGACAAATGTCGACAACAAATGTTTGTCATACATTCTTGAAAATATTAATTCTTGACATATTCCTAACAACATGACTTGTGCAGAAATAAATGAATCCTACTATCCATTTATCTAAAAAAAATTATTTATGTGCAAGCTCAACCCTTTTTTATTATTACTATTATAAAAATCTCTCAATGTCATGTGCTCAAACTAATAAATTTTCCTTTAAATTATTTCCTAAAAAGGACATTTGTCTCTGATCTTCCTTGATAACTTAGCTTTGAGTAGACATCAACATATTGTATCCTTATCCACATGGTTTGACCATGTCCCATGTGAAATAATAAGCAATTTATAAGTTTGACATAAATGTTTTGGGTCTTCAAGGATAATTCACAAGGATATCTAAATACAATTTTTTTTATAATCACCTATAAATATGTGTCAAGAGTCACTCATTTAGACTAGTTTTTATTAACATGGTACAAAGATACCCACTTTTTAATAATGATAAAACCTACCCAAAATCTTAATAAATCAAAGGGATTGTTAAGAGCCCTCTAAATAAATTTAGGAGCTATCACTTTCAAGCATCTAATCCATACTCTAACTACATACACATAGTCAAAGGAGCACAATTTCATATTCAATTTAGGTGAGAAAACTACATGGGATTGATTTATTTCCTTAAAGTATTGGATATTTACGTAATGATAATAATAAATTGTGTGATGTAGGTTTTATCATCTCATAATACTCCCCTCTTTTCTTATAGTTTTTAAAGATATCAAATTTCTCTAAGGGCTTCAAAAGAAAGAGAAGAAACATAATAATTTATGTGCATCCAAACCATCAGTGCAATATCTAAGATTTATGATGATCTATAAGGGTAACACATGTGGTGATCAGTTCATATGCATAGTTAGTCAATAAATTTGCATGGTTACATGACTTTGGAGCATCACACGTATTTCCTCGTATTATTTAGTTGTATATACATATCTTATGTTTATGATTAGTATATTTCACTTCTAATTCATTAATTTCTCTATATTTTAATGTCTATTATCTATCATAGTCAATTGGTAAAATATTATGGTCATTATATTGAAGGAAATTCACCATGGTCCACCTATATTGGACGTATCTATATCTTTTTTATGCTCATGTGTTTGATAGTGAGCCCTAAAATTAACCTATTATTTTAATTTTCACATTCAATAAGTAATAATAATTTCACATTCAATAAGTAATAATAATCAATGGTTATTAGAGTTAAATATAATTAAATTCATTCATATTAATTTGCCAAAATAATTACTTTTCATATTTATTAATTTATCAAAATCATCATAGTTAAATATTGTATATATTTATCATTTGAGTATTTGCAATTGTAAACCTATATAATACATTTTGTTTAAATTACATTTGATCAAAAATAGGGTAAACCATGTATCATAATTCTAAGTACATATGCAATTTTATATTTTTTAGAATTGAATTTTTTTTTAAAGTTAAGGAATTCTTTTAAGTTTTATTTTGAATCTATTTATGCCGTATGGTACTATGTAGATGAAAATATATATTATGATATATAATAGTATGTTAAACACAATTAATAGTCTATTAATCCATATTTCACAATGAAAATATCAAAATAAATACTAATCACCTAAATGTCACATCCAATCCCTTAGTTTTGGTAGATAAATTAATGAGATCACACATAAGAAGCATGCCCCAATATATGTATCATCTAATCCATAGAAAAGCATGAATACAAAAGTGTACCATAATATAGATGGATAAGCATGATAAAAAATCATGTCATAATTATAGTAAAATAATAAACTAAACTCAATTTAGGACTACACTATGCTATTTAGGATACCTAGGATAGTGATAATACATGGAAATAGGATAATCTAAAAATAATGACACATAAATCAACAAACATATTCATATGAAGAAATAAATTAAGTAAAAAAAAAATGTAATAATGTGAGAATCACTATTTAAAATATTCATGTGATAAGAGATACAAATACTATAAAAAAACTTAATAATCAATGTAATCCAGATTAATATTATAAAGGATGTGTGTGTGTGTGTGTGTGTGTGTGTGTGTGTGTGTGTGTGTGTGTGTGTGTGTGTGTGTGTGTGTGTGTGTGTGCACGCATGTGTGTGTGTCTAAATACACATGTGCATATGCATGTGTGTGTGTGCACGCATGTGTGTGCGCGCATGTGCGTGTGTCTAAATACACATGTGCATATGCATGTACATGCACATGTGTGTGTGTGTGTGTGTGTGTGTGTGTGTGTGTGTGTGTGTGTGTGTGTGTGTGTGTGTGTGTGTGTGTGTGTGTGTGTGTGTGTGTGTGTGTGTGTGTGTGTGTGTGTGTGTGTGTGTGTGTGTGTGTGTGTGTGTGTGTGTGTGTGTGTGTGTGTGTGTGTGTGTGTTTTCACTTATTTTTATTAAAGATAGTGATACATCACATCAAATCAAGTATATATTGTGTGCATGTACATGTTGGGATTGAGAAGTAGGGGAATTAAGGATAAAGAATTTCCTTAATTAGGCATGGTTCCTATGAAAGACATATCCAAATGATCATCTTGAGTAGATATCAATGACATTAGACTACCTCAAATTGAATTCAAATTAAATTTATATGGCCTCTCTAAATTTATGACCTAAGGATCACGTCAAATTTAGATCGTTTCAGATTTCATGTGTACCAACCCCATTGATTTATTACATCCACTAGTCAATGGATTGATTAATGACCAGATGGGACTACATTTATTATAAAATACCAACTATTTAAATCAATAATAATAAGATAATTAATAAAATGATATAATAGATTATCTACATAAGAGATCATAAATATTCACCTCTTTCTTTTATCCACTTTTTTATTTTATATTTAGCTTTTTCTTATTTATGTTAGCTGAGACTATTGAGATTTAGTTATTCATCTTGAGTATATAATGAATCCTATTTATGATTCATGAACCATTTTCATATCTATAGTTTGTGTCAATTGATATTATTAGTTTTCTCATGTATGTGGTGACCTTATTAAGTTATAGAATGGTAGGTAATAATTAGTTATGGGATTTTTATATAAACTTTGTAATTAGACCCTTTTAGTCTGAGCTTCTTTTTTATGAGTCTCAAATTGTAAAATCCTCTTGACATATAACATACCACCATGGCCAACTAAGTAAGATTAGTATGCAAAGATATAATATAATAGACTTTTGGAAAGGGTCTTATACCCCTTTCTTTTAAGATAGGTAGATAGGGTGTTCCTCACTATTTGAGCCTCCCCTTTTTATCTGTATGTTGGTATGCCAAAATTCACATCAATAGAATTAGAACTATGAGGGCCACACAATAGAGACCTTAATTAAACTATGATATTATAGGCTTCCAAAAATAGATAATAAAATAATAACTAAAAATTAAAGGTCTATCGAGAGTAACTTTAAACTACTACAACTCATAGAGAATAGGAGAGCCTAAAATAGTAAAGGGAAATCCAAAACTAGAAAAATCTATTTAGCTAGTATATCCCCTTCTTTTGTAGTCACTTTTATTAACCCCTTTACTTTTCATCAGAAACCTCCATTGGATAATATTTTTGTTCTTAGAAGAATTAGTTATAACATAAAAATTCTAATACTTTCACATTACTTACCCAAAAACCATGAGAATTTTTTCCCAAGATATTTTTATTATGGAGTGAGAATAATATAACAACATATCAAAATATTTAAAGATGCCTTGATCAAAAATCAGGTTCAACATGAATATGTTACTTCAATATTGTTCCCTTAAATCTTAGATGAGTTAGTTTATGGTTGGTATTTAGGTCTCACAAATGGATTTATCACCTCTTGAGATAATGTTGAGACTACATTCATTAACCATTTTAGGATACCAATAAACCCTACCATACTATATCACCCATTTTGAGTTGCACATCTATAACCTAACAAGCCAATGAGTTTCATAAATACTCAATTCCACAAGATATATAAAAGGTTTAAAGACACATACATAGAAACATAACTTACTACTATATAAAATTATTTGAGATAGCAATACCCTATGACTTATATGTCCCTTAGGATGACCCTAATATCACTCATGTCTTTATCTTTATCCTATAATGAATTTGATAGTAATGAACAATAAATGGTGTATCAAGGATATGATGCATGTCCCTTACACTCATCAAGACAATTAGGTCCCTTAATTAAATACCTATGATTAAACATGTTATTATGTAAAACACCCCTCTAATGAACCCAATCTTAGAAGCCATGTAATTGATCATAAACCTAATTTAAAATCCAACCCCATTGAATCTCATGCAAAATAAGCAAACATATGTCCCTAATAATCATGTATTATTCCATCAAAAAAATTAAACTATCTCTAACGTGTACAATACTACTATCATTCCTAGTTTGAGTAATAATCATTAGTTATTTTTCATTGTATTTTTAAATGACAATACACCAATTACTAACACACTACCCAAAGAAGGAAGTAACAAAACTACCATGGTGAAACCTAAGGTATTTAATTTATATAAAATTATCTAGAGATTAATGGGTAGTGAAACACTACTCCTAATAATTGAAATGTTCCCAATCCCATTGAAAACATTAAACATATTAGCAAAAGTAATTTTTACTTAGTAAAAATGGAAGAGCAAACCTCTCCCACCCAATGTAGACTACACAATACAACTAACCATTCTGAGATAGACTATTTTCAATTCATATTACCCTAAAAAACCTTACAAAAGGATATGAACAACCTTGAAATAGTCCTTATATCAGATGATAGTAAACTAGGAGGAAGTGGAAATAACCTAAGTACTATTATGGTCTAGGATAACTATGAGTTTCCATTTTAAACTGATAGTGAATCTGAGGATAACTTAGAGGAAGTCCACACCTTCAAATAGTTTAATGGGAAAAAAACAATCAATTTAGGTGTAATTTACAAAGTACTCTAACTACCTCTACACCTCCTAACAAAATTCAAGTTCTACCTAATGAAAACTCATCTAATAGGCCTTTCCCACCTAAGGGATCCTCGACATCTTATCAAACTAGGAACAATTATTTATTCCAATAATTTGACAATCCATTGGAATAAAATAAATTAGGGTATAACATTTTTTATAACCTAAATAAAAATAAGGCAAGAATAATTTATTTTGTGTTGATCCAGGTGCCTAACCAGAAGGACTTATTGTTAAAAGAACTATATCTTCCTTACCTTAGAGGAAATAAGATAGTAACATAAGTGATATTCTTTTTATTATGTAAGGAAAAAATGGAGACTCCCCATTTTTTACTAACTGCTATAATTTTTGGTAAAAAATTACACATTTATTTGATGGATTTAGGTACTTAAGAGAATGTAATACGTTGTGTAAATTTAAAGTGTTTAACCCTAAATTGGATGTGGATTGGGTATATAGGTTTAAGAATATATAAATTAAAATGCATAAGGTGATAATTAGATCTACATAATGCTAATTAAATGCTAAACTTATATATAACATATGATGAATTTATTAAACTGAGATAAGCTAAAAATAGAATGTGAAACTATGATAGATATGGAAATAAAAAAATAAACAATGTTATTAGTTGGTTATGATGTTAACATAATTTTTAATCTATAACATGTAGGAATCATACTAGAAGAGGATTCTGGAATCATCAGCAAATTCTAGATTGAGTGCCTCTAGAGATACATACACTAGTGTCATCCCTAGAAGTTACCATTGATGCTAAACTAAATGCATGTGTGATGTATATAATACCTAATGGAAAATGATGCAACCACGTGGATTCTTTTTTTCGTATTCAACTTCACTCTAGTGCATTCAAATCTAGGTCATGGACTATAACTCCTCATGAAATGGCAAAACCCTAGTTCTTCATATTCATGGGGATATTGGAAGAAATAGGTTATTAGGATCATGATTTCAAGAAAACCCTAAATACCCCTTTGTTAATGGTTTTTACCTACATATCCACTACTCTAAATAAATCCTCAAATTGATGTTTTTATCCCCTAATGTATTGGCTTATCTGTGTATAAGTGTTCACTATGTGGGAATCAAGTAGAATGGTGACATAACTTGTAACATGGAAAATAAAAATAACTATGGAAATAATCCATTAGTACTTCATATATGTAGATGTTTAATCTATATCACTATTATGGAAATAGAAATAAATAGAGAAGCTTTACACAATTAGATGCTCTTTAAATGTTATTTGTTAAGAATTCTAGGAGTGAATGAATGAGGAGTGATTTTGAATATATACCACTCCTATTAGGAAATATCTCACATTAAAAAACTTAGGTCAACCATTAGGATATGTTTCATTTAAAAATTTTATGACATTAGGGAACTATACTCCTATGTTAGGGTAGGAGACTATCATCGATGTAGTATTCTACAACTAAAAATTATGTCATGAAAGTTAGAAAATAAGTACATACTAAGAACATGTAGGGGTATAAGATAAATATTATTTTAAGAATTTTAGGTGAGATAAAATGTCTGGATGATCAAAATAAGATTCGTTAGACAAAGAGATAGGCCAAGGGAAAAATATATAATAGATGTAAGACTTTTTAAATTTGGAAATGACTAAAATTAATAAGAATAACTAGGAAATAAATTTTCCAAGTACACAATATCGATGTTCTATATAATTGATAAATATCATCTAAATTTACCCCACCATTAATATAGTAATGAAATTGTTGGTTTAAAGGAGAATAAGTGTATACCTAGGTGTGTATGACACACTTTAACTTTGTGTGATCCAAACTTGAGTTGTTTTTTGGTGAATGACATATAACCAAGAGCATTTTATAATATATAATTAGTGAACATAATCTAAAATTGAAAGGATTTAAATTCAAATAGTAAGGTTTAGGAGTACACATGTGTATTGATGGAATCACCTTAGGTATTGGAAAGTTGATTATAAAATATGTATCATTGTAAATATTTAAAACTAAGATTAGGAAAAATATTCATAAATATAGAAAGTGCATATATAAATATGGATAGAGAGAAATTTATAGGCACATGGCCCCATCCTTTGGGAAAAGGTGAGTTGTGACGCAATAGTTTAAATTAACTCAATCATGTCACCTAATAATACTTATAACTTGGTGAGCATGAGTGAATAAATTTAATGCATGCCATATATTTGGTTAGGTTGGATGCTTTAATCAAGTCCAACCTATAGATTTAGCAAGATTTATATATTTAATCACCTCAACCCTACATAAAGTGAACCAACTACTATAATAAATTGTGTTAATATAGTCTCTAATAGTTTGACCTAGTGGGTGATGAAAATTCACAAAAATGTTTTGAAATATAAGAATTAATTATGTTTTGAAATATTAGGTGCACATTACATAGCATATTCACCTAAAATTTGTTTCACACTAAAATTATGTATGACAATGGGACAAATGTATATAATTATACCACAAATGTGTATCTAAATCATATGACTATGTGCTTTGGCCAATTTGGAATATTTACAAGTGTGGGTATCATGCTACCATAACATTCCCCCAATATATATGTAGAAATATGAAAATTTAAATAAGTTCCAATGTGGAGGACATGTTTTTAAAACAAGTTCCCTTTATAATCTGGGTATGTTGCATACTAAATAAGTGTGGAGAACATGTTTCCAAAGCATGCCCCCAATAAATTTAAAATATGTACCAAATGTGGATAACATACATCTGTGACATTCCCCACCTAATATTCTTCCCATTTAAGGTAAGGTAAGATAGGAATTGGTTGTTACCTCACCTCAAAAGGATTATACAACTAGATAATCTATGAATTCAACCATGAAACATATAGAATGACATGTATAAGTAGATATAACATTAAAGTGCATAGGAAAATGTGATCACATGAAGGACTAAGATGAACTATAAATATCATGGAAACATATTGATAGTAATAGGACAAATCCAAAAAGAAAATAAGCACACACATAAGAGCATCAAAATCATGTCAACATACAAAGGTGATAGGAGACCTCAAACAAGGGGTATGTTCAAATACTACACAATCAAAGGGACATGACTCAGTCAAATGTACAAAAAATAAAGAATGATATGTCTAAATGTTCATAAAAAAATAAATTACATATGAAAATGTGAAATAAAGTAATCAAATACATGGGGATGAATTAAAAAAAACATATTTAAATGCTAGAACAAGAAAGACAAAAATAAGGCAAGATACTCAAGAAAGTACATAAATTAAATCATAAATAACTAGAATAAAGTTGTCATAATAGACCATGGATCAAATGTGTTATAAAAAATTAAGTTCATATCATATCATGTACCCTATGAAATATACAATCATGTATAAAGGCATGTGTAGGCACATATAATCTCAAACATCATAATTAAATATGATAATCAAAGCGTATAACCTATGAGTATCAATATCACAAAAGTGGATGCCCTCAATATCCACATGACATGAGTAGAAGAAGGTCTAAGATCATAAATAGTAATATATATCACACACACACACACACACACACACACACACACACACACACACACACACACACACACACACACACACACACACACACACACACACACACACACACACACACACACACACACACACACACACACACACACACACACACACACACACACACACACGTATGTATGTATGTATGTATCATTATCAAGTAGATATGTGACACACATGTGTATGTAGAATGCACTGATATACCGTCCATCAATATGGAACTAACACATAGATTCCAAGGGTCCAATAGCATATGTAGGTTTTGAAAATATTTTTAGATTTTTGAATAATTTTTATTTATTTTTTATTTTGGAATATATTTAGAGGAAATTTCATCATATGATCTCATTGAAAGGATGTTCATAATTATCTCCCCAGTCCAAACCTAGTGCAAGGAATTTGTGGTAATGCCAAGGAGCATGTATAGGTGTAATGTTTTTCACTATAATAAATGTGATTCTCTATGTATTTATAATAAGACTCTAAGGACATGATATAGTAATATAAGGAATAGGGTTTGGGCAACCCATCTTTATATTCTCTATGGTTTATTTGGAATAATAATAGTAGAAACATGTTTAGGTTCTTTGAATGTTTGAATATGGTGTGTAATAGAAGATGAAGATTTCGTGAAATCTATTTTATGTCTCTTATGTAATGGTGTCTCAAGTACTAGTCTCATATTAAATTAGATTATATGTTGTTTACCATTTTATGGTGCATTAACATTAATAAGTTTTATAAGTATCTACCTAGGTATAGATTTGTCTTGTTCAAGATAATTCTCATATGTAATTTTAGAAACATTAATTACCCAATTCACATTAATTTATTTAACACACCCATGTACTATATAAGGTATTTATTTAATAATATGGATCCAAGGTATTCCCAATAAAATATCAAATAGTAATGTAGAATTTTTAACTAAAAAGGTAGTAACCACATGTGTAAGACTAACATATAAACATAAGTCTATCTCATAAAGAACCTTTTGGGAGGTCCCATTGAATGCTCTTACTGATCTTTTAGAGGATGAAAATTATGACGAGTATAACCCAAATATGTAATTCATGTTTGCTAAAAACATTTTTACTTATACCATTATCAATAATAATGTTGTGTATAGGCTAGTGGTTAAGGAATGCTCAAATAGATAAAAAATTAAGACCAGAGTCATAATCCTTAACCTCACTATCATCAAAATTAATAGATTATCTTCGGAGAATTTGAGGTGTATGCCTCATATAGGTACCAATAATCCTACCCAATGGGGATCATAATGTTATCGATAAAGATGTTTATTATATGACATTTTTACTTTTGGTTCCTTCTTAGAATGATCTTACAAAGGGTTGTTAAATATTTTTTATTTCTGATGATCACTAGGTTGTGAACCCAATTCAATGGGAAGATCATCAAATATAATATTTGGCCATAAATGAGTTCTTGCATATTATGCTTTAAGTTAAAGGATTTATGCATATAATGTCATGGAAGTTGATGATAATTACAATAAACATTTTTATCATATTCTTTAGGCAGATGTCATCTCATATGAACAACTATAAGATGAGGGAGAGATATAAGCTTACACTTTATTAACCATGGGAGTAATGAAGTTGGAGACTCAGGTAAATATGAGAAATGTTTCCATAGTGAATTAGATAAAATAATCCAACTAGATTGATTTGACACTAAGTTAAATATGGGGTTTGCTTATTATTTAGGCTCATGACGTTTACCTTACAAATTGTTTTAATTTTAAATTTACCACTGGATGTAGATTCAATTGGTGTCTTTGATACATACTTGAGTTTATTAAATGAAATAAGCATCTTTTCATGATCTCGTATAAATGTCATAAGTCACAAAAGATTTGAACTTATTTAAAACAATGGACTCATGTAAAGGAGATGGAATTTTTTTTAAAAATATATCTTACAACTCTTTATCTACCATAGGCTTAGTCATTTCAACAAAAATTATCTTGTATGTCAAGACATATTCTTTTATAGGTTTATTTGTTCCTTGTTTTATTTTGGAAATTTAAGAATATGAAATCTCTTTGGAAATATTAATAAAAAAGTATGCAAAAATTTTACTTGGAAGATGTTTCAATACTTCCATAGATTGCAGGGTAAATCATAGAACTACCTCAAAGAATAGTCCTTAAGGCTTATTGGGAATAATTTGGTAAAAAATTTTATCATTGGAGGTATAATCAAGGCATTCCACATAAAATAACTGAAGATGTTGTTTAGGATCACCCTTTCCATCATAAAATGTGAAATTAGGTTCAATAAAACCCATTGATAAGGGATGTAAAGATATCTTCAGTACAAGTAGGTCATGTAACACATGTTTTGAATCAATAGTATGAGTAGACTTTAAATCCTTTTTTTTAATGCCTATAATTTTTCTCTCTAAGGTATTTATACCTTGAAGGATATTTTGAAATGCACACCTGTTGGGATTTAGAAAATCAAGCTTAGTAGTCACCAAATGGGATTTAAACATGGTTTGAATAAGCATATAAATCATTATTTGAGTTGGATATATTGGTAATTCCATGGTATATGTAACAATGGTATTTTAGTTTTCAAAAAGCAAAGGTTTTGAAACATTACTTGTTCTCCCTTTATTTATAGGAATCGATGAAGTATATAAGGAGAGGGATGTTTCTTTTATATCTTTTGAGTTTTTATTTCCAATATGGTTTTGAGGATCTTATCAAGGTCCTAAGGGTTTTCATTAATATGCTCTCAAAAAAAAATTGTTACTTGCTCTTTATCTATCTGAACATGTGCATTGTTATCATTAGATTCATGATTTTCATTATCAAAATCTTTTATTATAACTACAACATCAGTATTTTTATCATTCTCAACATGGCCATCATTATGAACCATAAAATTACTCTCTTCATTATCTTAAGATGTATTAAGTGGTAGGATAAGAATCTTAATGTGTTTAATAAGCAAACCACCTAATCTAGGGATATACCTAGGATGCATACAAAATAATGTAAAAAAGAATATAAAAAGGACAACAATATGAAACCCTAGTAGACTAAAAAACCTACAATTAATTTTTTCTTTTACATGGGTTAGTTCACCAAATTTTTATCCCTAAAGTATATATTCATCCTAATTAGCAAGATAGGATTAATAATTTAAAAATGACAATGCACAATGGTGATAATCAGATCTATAATAGGCCAATTAAATGTTAAACTCAAAGACAACGTATGTTGAATTTACATGATAAAAATAGAAAGTACAACTATGTTAGATATGGAAATGATAAATAAAAAATGTATTTATTTGGTTTTGATGCTAACATAGTTTTGGATCTTGAATAGGTAGGAAGTAGATTAGAAGAGGATTCTTGAACAATTGCCAATTTAGGGATTGAGTTCTTTTAGAGGCATAAACACTAATGTCATCCTTAGACATTAGCATTAATTCTACTATATACACTAGATGTATGTGTCTCATAGAAAATAAATACTATAAAAAGATGAGAACACATGGATTCTTCTAGGTTTGACTTTGACTTCACTCTAATGCATTTAGATCTAAGTCAGGGACTATCACTCCTCATGAAATGGTAAAATTCTAGTTCTTCATCTTCATAGAAACCTTGAAAAAAATGGGTTAATTGGGTCATGGTGTTAAGATAACCCCATGTACCCTTCTATCAATCAGTGATACCTACTTAGATACTAATTTAAATAGTGCCTCATACTAATGTAGTTCTCCCCTAATGTGTTAGCTTGTGTATATACAAGGGTACAATAAATGGAAATCAACTACAATAGTGACCTAGAATGTAACTTGAAAAACTATAATCTTTGGTTCTCTTTAAATACTTCACACATGTAAATGTGAAGTCCTTATGATTAATATGAAAATAATAATAAATAGGGAATCTTTGCTCAATTAAATACTCTTTAAGTTATATTTGGTATGAATTTTAGGTGGTGAATGAATGAGGAGTGATTATGAATAGATGCCACTCTTATCAAGAAATATCTCACATTAAAGCACTTAGGATAACTATTATGATATGTTTCATTTGAAAAATAGATGACTTTAAGGCACTTAACACCTACTTTAGGGTAGGAAACTAGCATTAATGCAAGGGTATCAGACTAATAGTTATGTCTTGTAAATTAGATAATATTTATAAGATCAAAACATGTAAGTTGATAAGGTAAATATATTTTAGGCATTCTAGGAAAGATATAAGGTTTGGGTCATTAACATAAAACTAGTTAGTTAAAGATATAGTCCAGGGGAAAAAGATAGAGTATATGTGAGACTTAAAAAAGTGGTAAATTTCAAGAACTAAGAGGAATAACCAAGGTTAGTGTTTTCTAAGCTTATAAGACTTTGGTGATATATAAATAATAAATATCATCTACATATATTAGCTAGGATTGACACCTACCAAATTAAATAGAAAGTTAGTTTAGTTGGACAATTCAAACTTCAAGGTGGTTGATGAGCTCGACCAAATTCATATGTGGCTGGAATCTAATTATAGGGTAAAAAAATTAATTGGCATTCAAGTGTTAGATATTCATGATGTATATAGGGTGCGTAGTCAGTATGCTCTATAACTCTCAATGGGTATATGGCCATAAAATTCTATCACATGTGGCTTCCATGGATAAACATGCATCACCAAACCAATTTTTTTAGATAATCGAAGATGGATCACATGATTATAGACTATAAAAATACAAAAGAGATCTTGGTTGAGGAATTTGAGTTGGTAGTTTTTGTACTTGAGAAAGAGGGAGATGCACACGGTAAATTTTCCATTAATATACTAGTTATACAATAGAGACCTAAATTTCAAGAACTTGATCATCTAGATGAAGGAGATATCCTTAGTGCACCTAAGCTAATATAATTTCAAGTTGATGTTTTAACACATGAGAATGTCAATCAAGGTTAACCATGTGAGATGAACTGTAAAGGGTTAGAGGTTGCATATGATACCATTATAAATTTTTCATTACCTATGTTTTATATTGAGGATCATATTATATAATCATTAATAGATGAAAATAATATCTCATCCATGCTAGAAGATAGAGAAGACAATGAAGAGGTTAACATAGATACAACATCCACCTTTTAAAGTCTATTATGTACCACTAATCATCACATATGGACCTTGAATTTTAATGGATCCAAATCAAAGAGTAGCTATGTTGGAAACATTTATATCATTAACTAAATAAGGATGTCATATTTGGTATCTTTATTGATAAAATCTTCTTGCATGAATAACAAGGTTGAATATGAAGCATTAGTGTATGGTCTCCAACTCACCTTAAGGAAAAAGGTGGAGAACCTAAAATTCCATATGGATTCAAAACTTATGGTCAATAAAATTATATGAAAGTTTTATTATAATGCAAATTGTATTTATAGATTTTAAAATATACTATGGAACCTAATAAAATACATTGATGTTTTTAACATCCATACATTTTGACAAAGAAATAAGCATACAATGCATACATTGGAAATACCTATAACTACCATAGAACCCATTGTTAATTTTTTATAGAGGTTGTTTTTAGTTGAGTTAGAATCTAATACTATTTTACATAATGTTAATAACTTCCAAGTCTTCAATGATGACCATCATATAATCAACTTCATTACCAAAAATGACATATTTGAGTCTCAAATCATTGACAAGGATGATGAATGAGAGTTTGAGGTAGATGAACAAGTGGTTATAAAATTGAAAAATACTATCATAAATAAAGGTATGGTATCCTTAGAAAGGGTTTTATACTTGGATTATCATGGTGATAAATAAAAAAATACCCTACCAAAGGTATTCCTCATGAGCATTGCAATCTAGGGATTGCATGACAATCAAAATATTTGATTTTAGGAACTACTTACACTAAGAAAGAGAAGTAAAAAATTTTTTAAAACATGAGATATTTTGGAAGTACTATTTCATGGAGATATGAATATTTTATGTTAAATACATCCATACTTACACCATTTATCTAAAACTAGGCATCTAATTTTTCTCCCAAAGATAGAGGTTAGTCAGTCCATTACTAGAAACTTTAATACTTAAGTAAGTGTATAAACTACTATCAATAAAGATAATTTATCTTATCAGATACTCAACTTGTGTGGTTAACTTGGTTCAAGTTCAAAATTATAATGGATAAATCTAAATCTATGTGGAATTCATAAATTTGAGCAAAGCTTCAAATAAGGATAACTATTTATTGCCTTCCTTAGATGAAGTATTGAAGATAGTAAATGGTTACCAAATGTTTTCATTCCTATATATCTATTCAAGATATAATCAATAAATGTTTAATTATGAATACATAATCAAGATAAAGTGTACAATGAAGTGGGGCATATTTGTATACAAGATTATTCCATTTGGCCTGATTAATGGGAGTGACACTTTCTAATGTGTCATGGAAATTGAAATCAATTACCTCATTGGAAAATGCATTTTCATCTACATGGATGAACTCACTATATTTTCTAAAAAAATAAGATTACCATGTGGGGGACCTGAAGATGGTTTTACAAAAATGCAAAAAGCATAAAATCTCTTTGAACCCCAAGAAAATGCATTTACATAGTATTGAAGGATATTTTATAGGACATATACCATATAAATGGCATATTTCCATAGATCTTAAGAGAGATGAATAAATTATAAAGATCCCTTTTCCTAGCGAAAAAAAGGAACTAAAGTGATTCTTTAGAAAAACAATCTTCATGAGGAAGTTTATTTACTAATTTACAAATATATTTCAACCACTAAACAACATGATAAAGAAGGATGAAAAGATTTAATGTATCCCTAAATCAAAGGTGGATTTTATAATATAAAGTAATCAATTTTTAACACACCAGTCCTCATAAGCCCAAATTACACAACCATTTTATACCTACTCATTTATTTCAGTGAATTCAAGTTCTACAATTTTGATTCAAATAAAAAAAGTTAGGGATGAGAGTCTTACCTCATTTATAATATTCCCACTGATAAATTTTGAACTTAGATATTCAACTACTGAAATTAAATGTTTAATCAAAGCTAATAATGTGTTTAGGGATTATATCCTTTGTAGCAAAGTATTCACTATTGTGCTTGACCTAGTTATAAAATCCATGATGATACAAAATAATCTAGGTCAATGATGTGTAATGTGGATGACCATTATACAAGAGTTTTATCTATATTTAAAACCAATCAATATTATCAAAGGTCAAGGAATTATTGAAATAATGTTATAAATAGATCCATAAACTATTTTACAATACTACGTAGTGTATAACATCACTATTAATGATTGGCACAAGGACATCATCTATTAATTTATAAATAATTAATGTCCTAATCATCTAAAATCCACTCATAGAAGGGTGTTGCATTTTAAAATCATCCACTTCTAGATTAGATCAGACATATTTCATAAAATAAATCATGAATGAATATATTTGATGTCCCTAAATAATGAATATGAAGCTGAGGTGCTTGAGGAATATCATGGGAAGTGTTAGTGCCCAAAATTGAACTAAAGCAATTCGGCCCTTGACAAGTACAAATGTCTAAGTCCTCATCCCAAGTCTTATTTTCAAGGTTCACTTGTATCTCAAGTTTCATGTTTAAAATGGATAATTCTTACTTTGGTCTTTACTTGGCATATGTGCCTTTCTCTTAGACATTTCTAGAGTTTTTGCATGAACACTTTGCCTAATGAAAATAGTTCTTCAGGTTCTTAATGGGACAAAAAGTTTGAATACTTATTTCCATCAAGAAAATTATCTTTGAAAAAATCCCAAATGAATTACAAAGTTTTAGAAAAGGTGGAAAGTCTTATTTAATTTTAGTAAAAATGTTTATACATAAAATCTGAAGGAATTCATTGGCCATTTTTTTCATGGTAAAAAGTTTGAAGGCATATTTGCTTTGAGACTTTTATCACAGACAAAATGTCTAAAACAATTGCATTATGTTAAAAAAAGGTCAAGTCCTTATTTATTTTGGTCTTTTTATCCATAGAAAAAAGTCTGAAGGGAAATTACCCTTTGGCCATTTTTTCTTGTAGTGAAAATCTCAACAAAAGTCATTTCTTCAACAAAATATCTATGTCCAATTCCTTCAAGAAAATTTCAAAGATCAATTTCTTTGAAAAAATTATTTTGGAAAAAATGTCCAAAATAATTGTCCTGATGAAGATGAAAATATGAAGGCCAAATTCTTTCTGGAAATTGTTTTAGACAAAATGTCTGAAACATTTATCTTGATGAAGACAATATTAAAAAGGATAAATTCTTTAGGGAAATTAAATTAGACACTTTTTCTAAGATAATTATCCCAATATAATATTGAAGATACATTATTTTGGATAAATTATGTGAGAGCAGAAGTGTTGAGAATAAAAATACCAAAATAAATATGTCTAGGATAAGAATATTAGGGACCACAAAGCCAAATACAAAGAGGAATGCCTAAAACAAAGAGCACGTAGAACAAATTTCCATGCAACAAAATCCTTGAAGACATTTTTAATTTTTGGGTATGACAATCTCAGGGAAAAATCTAGATAGACACATAGACATCAACTTTAAGCCATAGAAAATAGCTATTGGGGTTCAAATGTTCCAAGATAGTCATGTGAGCATTAATTTTAGGCATTATGGAATAGTTGTTTGATTTCAAATAGACGCTAATCGAAAGATGTACATTAGTGTATAGTAGGATGCTCTAATGGTGCATGTTCAAAGTTAAATAATCAAAGAAACTTGATATGAGTGAGATGGTGATAAGTGCCATCATCATGGGACCTTGTCAAAAAGCTGATGGATCATGGAGCAAAGGACTGAGCCCTGTGGATAGAGATCAATGCCCTATAATTAATTCATGCTAATGAGATTAGTGGTCCATAATGATGGTAGACTATTCAATGAAGCTCCAAGAAAATCCAAGACCACCACATGGGGAGAATGCATTAGGATAAAAGAGATGACATAGAAGGGTGCAAAAAAACTATGGGGCTTCCAAGTGGCATGACATTGGGACCAAATTTGATCCAATAGACCAATGGTTTGAATAATGCATTTATGCATTAAAAATCAAATATTCACAAAAGGATAGATTTATTAAAAAAGATAAATTTTCTAAAGGGGCAAAAATGCAAAAGGGGGAAATATGTGAAAAAGCATTTTAGAGCAAAAAGGGTCAAAATTTTGATTTAACCTAAGTTTGGAATTTTCATCTACTTTGTTTATCCAAGCTCCTCTTTGAGAAAGATATTTCAGGTTTGAAAGATCAATGTGGACCACTCCCATGAAGATCTTCAGGTATCTATGAATCAAGAATATTTCCCAATCATCATAAGAAGAGTATTTTGTTCCATGGAATGCATAAAGAAAGGGAAACTATCCAAGTAGGTGATCAAAGCGATCTCTAGGTGGTTTCACATAATGGCAAAATATATTTGGCTCCTTAAACAAATATCCTCCTTCTATCTTGTGTGAAAGAATTTTCCTATCCATAGATCAAATGATATGGTCCATATCATCATCATTCCTTGTAGAGGTAGTTATAACAATCATTTTCCTTGAATTTCCATGAAAATTTTAGGTGTGGTAAGGAATATTTTCCATCTAGGAGCATTTTGGTGGGACTTTGGCATTATCCAATTTGAAATGGGAAAAAATGTGTAAATAAAAGGCTTGTCTTCTATTTGAGAGGTTGGTTGACCACTATGTTGGTCATTATGGTCACTATTGTTGGTCTTTGTCATTTTGAGTATATTCTCTTCCATATTTTGGGGTCAAATATATGTGCATTTTGTCTCTCTTTTTAAGATGGTTGCATTTGTATAGCCATTATCAAGCTCTAAAAACATCTCTATATTTCTCCCCTATCTAACATGGAGTGAATCCACCATGCTTGTCCCCATGGAAGTATTTTGAAATATTAATGTGTGTGATATTTATTTTCAAGTTAATGAAAATTCTTATGGTTCTTTGACATTTCTTATAGATGAAGTGTAGTAACAACATGTTTTATGAAAAAAATTGATTGGATATTTGGGTTTATGCTCACTACTCATTATCCTTTTGAGCATAGACCTAGATTATAAACTCTTTATACATTACTTTAGGGTATATTATTGAATAACTTGTTAGGTCACCATAGGTTTATGGATTTGATCTGTAAAAACATTTGAAATATTAGTTTCAAGGTATGTGCTAGTCTCTTAGGGATCATTTAGTATTTACCACTAGCTTGCATTTGAATTTTACCTATATCTTTGTTAAGGAATGATGTCATGAATTCTAAAATAATACCTTATATTTGAAAACTAACATCACACCACCAAACCCTTCATATATATTATCATCTAACTCATCCTACGCTATAAATAATACACCTAGTTATATATCTTAAGTGTTATCTGCTAAGCAGTTGCATAAATGTTGTATAATTAATGTGTCTACATTTTTTGATTTAAAGCTTAGTATTTCAATATTTTATTCAACCCCTATGTTCTTGAAGATTCTTTTGAATGAATATTGTATTCAATTTTATATATATCTTCAGTAGCTTGTCTCTATCCTAAAACATTTTCTCATTTAGTGTGACAACCCTTCCTAGGTAGACTGAGTGAGTTTGGTTGTGTTCTAGTTAGATTTATGTGTCTTTGTACCAATAATCCCCATGGAGATATAATCGCAAAATCTCTCCATGTGAGAAAGTTATCCCATAGGTCCTCTCATCTTGGTTTAGGTAGATCCAGAAGTAATAGGGAACTGATCTTACCCTGTGTAGGTGCCTCCTTGTCATTTCTTTCATTCAATCTAGTCTTGATGCTAAACCCTACCCTAGGTAAAATGATATACTTTTAGGTTTCTCATATTTATTTTCCATTCTATTCCAAGTGTGCAAGTTTGAGTGTATGAGGTTTACAACTAGGAATTAACATGAATTATAGAACTTGTCATAGTTTAAAGAGTTCCATATCTCATCATATACTCAGATCAACTTATTTTTTCCATGTGTTTACAAGGATTTTCATGCTCTCATTGGAAGATACCATCCATGTCAATCAATTGTGAAAATAAAATGCATTACATCCATACCATTATAGTCAATCATTGAGGTTTATCTATTTTCAAAGTTGGGATTCAACTTCACAAGGGGAATCAATGTAAATTCCTTCATCAAATAAAAGTTAATCCTTACATTAACTATAATTTTCACATTATAGACTAAAGACAAATCATTCAATAACTACATTATGGAGGTGGTGAGAATATTCCTTGAGGGCAATGTTATCTCTAGGTTTGGTATGCCATTTTTTCTTGTATGTGAAAATAGGCCTACCTTATCATCATTGTAGTTTACTAAGTGGGCCTATGAAAATCAATTAATCCTTATTTTTTCATCCTATTACTATCCAAAATATAATGGGTTATATTAGTGAACAAATCAGAATTTTCTTTACATAATCAAGAAAATCTTTGAGATGAATCTGATGGATTGGTATAATGCATTGAATCTTGAATTGTGTTATCATATAACCATAATTATGTCTTCATTAGGAACTTCCCCATATCATTTGGTGTATGGTCAAGATCCCATATTTCCTATAAATATGAGGGTCCATAAATTTTAATTGATGAAGGATTACCTATAAATAATAAGAAGACATAATCTCACCTCATAAATGAATTGATATAATTATAAGATAGATGTAATGCAACTTTTCTACATTTTAATAGACATCAAGGAGTTGTCAAACAATGGTTTGAAAAGAGAGCTAATATCAAATCCTTTCATATCTATGATTTATTATTTCTTTGGGATAAGGCTCATGAGAAAAGGTAAAACACAACAATTTTAATTCCCTATGATTAGGTCCCTATCAAATTTCTAAAATCTTTGGTGAAAATTATTTTCATCTAAGGTGTTTAACTAGTGACGACGTTTCATTACCTATTAATGGACAATTCCTAAAGAACTAATTCTAAGATTCAGTTGGCTTGGGGTTATCCTATAAATCATTTCCTTTTTCTTTCTTATTTTCCTTCCCCACTTTATTAATTTTTTATAATTTTTGGTATGGATTTCTTGCATGTTTTTCTTGATTTCTCATTGTCTTTCTATATTTTTTTATTTATTTTTTATCTAGACAATCTATTTTGTCATGCTCTCATTAAAAAAAAATCATCTTATAATGAGTTCATCATGCTCCACCTTAAAATAATCTAGCTTTATCTTCAATTGGTCATACTCAACTTCCTTTAATCAAGACCTCATATTATCATCTTCTAATTAATTCTTGAGATCCTAAATAGTCTTATTTTGATGCTTCACATCATCAAGGGAACTTATGATCTTATCTTAAATGTCTACTTTAGCTTTTCCTTCTTCACTATCATAGTAGACTTATTCATCATACATGTCTTCTTCCTATTGATCACTACACATCTTTTGCTTCTTAGGATCACCTTCAAGCTATTACACTTGCTTTAAATGACCATGCTCTGATACCAATTTTTGGGGGAAAAAAATGACTAAGAGGATGGGGTCAACCAATCACTTAAAAATTTCTTTCATGTGTATTATAACATTTCTTGAACCATCAAGGCTATACAAAGATATAACAATGCATAAAGAGTCATTGACATGAGTATAACACAAAAACACACATATGAGTTTGAAACCCATAAGGGGAAGAAAAAACACTATTACTTTCAAATGAACCAAAGTATTATAAGTCAAAATATCAGATTTTTTTGAATCATCAACCCCAACTAGCTAAGTACCAATCCAACTAGGATTTAACAAGCACCAACATGCAAGAAGTCTCCAAACCCCTAGATGAATCAACACCAAATAAAACACTTGATTATTTTTATCACCTTTAGTATACCTTTTCTGTCATAAATTAAATGATGATCACCTTCTTCATATTTTCTTTCTCTTATATCTCTCTCAAACTTTCTTCTAGGCTCTTTCACTCGACTAGGTCTCTTTAAGATATATTCGGTCATATGACCCTAACACTCATCTATAACACCCCTATTAGATATTACTTATAGTTTATATACATCCTTTAGCTATTCAAAGTGTTATATCCTTTGATTTAATTCTTACCTTGCTTATTATGTTATAAAATACATCCTTTAGCTCTTCAAAGTGTTAATTCTTACCTTATCTAACAAATCAATTAGGCAAATTATGCCTTGTTCTTACACTAAGCTCTTGCTCATACACCTCTTGGTCAAAAAACACACTTGAAAACTTATATTTTAAAAAAAATAGGCCTTAATGCATTCCAAAAACATGAATAATTACATTAGGTCATCCATAGCTCAAATGGACCAATCCTTCTTTAGGCTTTAAGGAGATCTAATTCAATTAGGCCTTCAATAGTCCACATTACCCTTTGATTTCCTTAGAACAATTTAAAAATAAATAAAAGGTAGGATGAATTCATATGACACTATAATATACCATTAATAATCCAATATTAGGTCCATGGCACTTTTTATCTCCAATCACCACTTGAAGCATGCCATTAGTATTATTTAGATTAGGACTTCACACACATAGAAATGTCTCTCTTGAACAATGGAAGATAGAACAATTTTTGTCCAAATAACCATGAAAATAAATCATATTAAAAAAACCAACAAGACCTAATAATTTATTCAATTTCATTATACTATAGTACAAAGGGTAAAAAGACTAAAAAACACCCCTACAACTTGCTCACTTAGAACTACCAATTTTTCTCATAGACCAGTCATGGCGACTCAAACCTATAAATCCTATATAGAAATATTAAATGACTTAAGAAGAATTTAGATGATCATATGATATCATTAAAACAATATTATATAGATATATAATATGGTCAAATGTCAATATTTATCTTACAGACCAATCTCATAACCTTATATCTCACTGTCTCATATGAAACTGACAAGTCAACTTGTGAGAAATGTTTTCACTATAATCACTAACCTCAAAAAATTATACTATACATTAGCATGTCTTAAAATTCTTTAAAAAATATATCCATTTACTTGGTTTCATCCCTATTTATTGATAACTCATTCCTAATCATCTTCTCACTATTGCCTAGGTTTCTCATTATTTTCACCATTAGACCTATTAGCAACTGACTATTTTTGATGACCAGTTTATCACACTTGAAGGCTAGAACTATTGAAAAAATTTAGTCTACATATAAAAAATATGCCTAGTCTAATATTTTAGTAGAAGTATCAGGATCTTAAGGTTATAATGGTCAAATGATTCAATGTTAGTATATTTTTGGATAGAATAAGTGGAACTAATGAGATCATGTAGAGTGAAAATATTTTCAAATACTTTAAGTTCACTTAAACTGTAAATTGTCAATTTCTAAGGTATGAGTATAAAGTATTGTAGAGACATTATGAGATATCAAAAGTGCTTGGGATGTGTATGGAAGTACATAGCATTCATCTAGTTTTTCATTGTGTTCATCTTGATATTTTGAGTCAAATGGTAGAAAATCTCAGTGGGCACTTTGTTGTCATCACCATTGCCACATGTAGATGAGTCAGGGAAAATTGCTCATATGAGTTTGTTCACATTTGTGTGAATTTTATACATGCCATGTTTTAGGTCCTCCACTAAAGTGCATCAAAAGATATGGAGATCTGAAGTTGGCCTCTCAAAAAAATTCTTCTATTCTTCCCATAGTCATTTTCAAAGAGGTTTATGAAAAGATAAGTGAGCATATTCACAAAGATATATCTCACACTTTTAGTAGTTTTATAGGAAAGTGGTCACATAGGTTTATTCATCTTGGTCCCTAGTTGCTATGTGCTAAGTTTCAGAGCATCTGTTGAAGTGAAAATGAAGTTATACATGATCAAAGTTGGCTCCTTAGTTAGATTTTACTATGTTTTCCATGTGTAGCCAAATGAGCTCCATTGTCATGAGGATGTAATGCAAGAGTATATATAGACTAGTCAAATTAAGAATTTTATATCTTCACTTTGAAGGCTCCCAAGTCTAGCAGATCAAATGGATTCATGCCTTTTGGTAAGAATAACATATACTAAATTTTTTGTACTTCCATGCCTTTTGTCCTTTAAGTTATAAATCTATAAATTTTATCACAAAACATAAGATGATCATGATGATATCAATTTTTAGATAGATCAAAATAAATACATTTGAGATTTAATTTTATGGTTGTAAAACTGTGGATGATTTTCATATGAATGCCATTTGATGGGAGTGATGATGAAAATTTTAAGATTATGAACTAGCCATTAGATTTCAAACAATGGGTCCTAGTAGATCAATAGTTGGTGTTTGATTGAGCATTTAGATCTAATGGTGAGTGGAGGTCAAAAAGGTAAGAGGATCTAAAGAATAAATTCATACATGAAAATTGGCACAAGGAGGTTCAGTTGGCAAAATATTGATGGCTCATTAGCATCCATACAAAGTCAAATAAAAAAAATGAGGTAGAGTCAATAAGTCAATGTATCTATGGAACTAATAAGCATAAATATAGTTGGCCACCATAGAAAATTTCTGAGTTGGAAATAAACAACCAATAAATAAAGGTAGGATCAAGACATTTTTGATGAAAGTTGAAGTTAAAATGGACCTAGGCAAATAAAATATCAAGGATCCAACCTCAAATGTGAACCAAGTTTGAACCAGGGCCACATTTCATAGACCAAGCATTATAAATAGAGATTAATATAGTTAAAATATATCTTTTGGATATAATATAAAAGGAAAAGATAGACCAATGATTATGAAGCAAAGTTAAGTAGTTTATAGAATTTTATAGATATTATGAATATGTGAAAACCAATTGATTAAGATTGGTTTTCACCTATAGTGGACCTATGTTTGATATAAGAGCAAATTTAGACCATAAAGATACATTTTTCATATCATCATGGTGACATTTTTTATAATTAGGTTTAGATGGGCACCTAATGAAAATGTTACATGTTTCAATAAATTCTAAGATATGATCCTCATCAACAGATCAAGTAGATAATGGCATTGTTACAATAAGAGACCTAGTAGTTAGATAAGGAAAATGGACTTTTAATTATTTTATAAAATTTGTTCCTTGATTAATAAGATCCTAAGTCAGCATCCTCAAGAGTGATAATCCATCAAAAGAAGTTGGGATTTTTTTAATGCACATCTCTCTCTTTATCTTTTCTATAAGTAAAAGATTTTAGCCCTTATAAATGATCCCTCGATCCCTCTTTTTGGTATGACCAGACTGTGCCAAAATTTATACTATGAAATGTTTTTGATGCAATAAATACTTAGTTCCATCCTTGTCTAATCTAGATTGTAGTGTGTTTCATGAATTCATGTACTGTGGTTAAGTGAATGTATGTTCCTTCCTTATGTTATGAGTTTTTCTCACCTTCAAAAAGTGTTTAGTATTTCTTATAGGTCATTATAAGTGTAGTATATATTTTATTGTCTAGTTTGAAAGTAAATTTTTTACCCTATCTTACTAATTTGATAACTGATTAATTCCTTATTTTTAAACATTTATGTAATATTGATATTCTTTGGTATTTAAAGTATCTCATACTGTATATTATGTGAGTTTTAGTGATCAAATCATTTGTGCATCATCCCTTTTTACATGCTTTGATATTTTTTGTCAAATCTCTCTCCTTTTTCCAAGTAAGTGATAGTTTAGGTTTAGTGTAGGTAATAGATCCATAAGGAATCCAACCTTCTACAAAGGTATAATCCGTTATTAAGATACCCACAACCTAGGATCAATCCCATGTTGAACTAGATTTGAGTAAAAAGATCTGAACAATCCTTTTAGTCAGCTAGGGTGAAAATCTAGAACACCATTAATTCTAGCATGCCCCATGGGAATCAAGTTTCATTGGTATATTTAAAGTTTGAATATTTAGAAGAATAAATTATAGCATTAGGAAAGATCTACCATAATTAAAATCTAAATATCCTTCAAGTTGCATAATTCATAACATCTTCTAGATAGTGCTTTCAAGCCAAAGGTTATAACAAGATCATCAAGTAAAGGTACTCCTTTCAAACATATCGAGTTGAATTATACTTTTTATAAAATATAAATATTAAATAGTAAAATACCTTATCTTCTAAAGCAACATTCATCTATTGGTCATTCTATTATTTTAGTCTAATCTATTATCCCAGTAAGAGAAATCCCTTTTTCCCAAATAATTATCAAGAATCAAGTATTTATCCCATTTAATAGGGTTAGTACCTTGAATTTAGCCCAATATGATGACATTATGATGTTTTATCTAAAAATTAACCCTTTCTTCTTTGTATAATGGTATAAACTACTACTATTTAGTATATCCAAGATGTTGCAAATCTATGTTCTATTCATAATGTTACTCAAGATTATGTGGCTACAAGATTGCTTATTTCTTCCTTTAATGGAAAAAATTGTAATGGTATAGTAATATTCCTTTGACCTCCATTTATATTTGGGTTAAGTTAGGTACAACTTAGTGAGTCAATTTAAAGACATGTCTGATCATCTATCTTTGTTTAAACAACTAACTACTATATAAAGGCACCCCCATGAATTCGTGTCTAATTTTAACCTTGGATTTTAAAACACATGGACCAATATCCATATATTGGTTATATTATCCAAATATTATGCATTTTTATACTATCTTAAGGCCCTTAATTCTAATATAAGTGTCATGATACAATCTATGGGTGGTAATACCTTGTTGAATGACTATAAAATTGCTATAAGGGAAAAAAATAACTTAATACAAGCTGGTAAACTTGATCCAAGGCCTCTAATTCCCATATTCCTAGAACTTCAATGTGTCCCTCCTCCTCAAGTTCCATATATTCCATTTATAGCCCTATTCCATCTCTAATATTCCAAGTTGTAACTCTTCCTAATCAATCTAGTGAGATTGGTGATCTAAAAATCATGTTACAAGATTTTGGAAATGAGATTATTTCACTCAAGAGATAATAGTGCAAAGGTAGACCTTACCAAAAACAAAACTAGAATACTTATTAGTCTTTCAATAACCAAAGACCTTATCAAGGTTTCAAGGACAATAGGCAACCTTATCAAAATCAAGGAGCTATAACCCAATGTAATCCATATGTAGCCCTTGATCCTAATGTACCTTCCAATTAAAAATTTATTAGTCCCCTAAATAATTTGATGCAAGATCTAGGTTAGCAACCTTCCAATCCAGATGACACTCAAAATCAAGCCTTGGTATCATAAGAGATTACTATGTTATAAATGATACAAGAAGAATTCTCTCTTTAAGGTGGTCAGTATCAAGACATGAATATGGCGGTCTAAGGAAAAGCTCAAAAAATTCCAAGAAAACCTAATGCTGTCAAATTTTAATTGGCATTTGGATGATCATATTAAACTAAACCAAGTTGGTGAAAATAGTAATTAAAATGGTCAAGTGGTAGCTTTGATAGAGTTAAAAGAAGAGTAGTTGAGGAAACATAAGATGTGAGAAAAACTTCTAGTGTTCCTAATTGTGTTTTGAAGATTTTCAAGGGTCAATTTTTTTTCATGTAGCACAAAAGTTTCAAAATGTAGAGATAATGAAATTTCCCCAAATTCCCCTAACTAGAGAACAATTAGTGGCTCAAATATTACAACCAAAGGTTAGTGGATCATATTTTAGAATTATTTATCAAATGAAGAAATCAAATGTTATTATTATAATGTGGGAATATCTTGCCATTTTATGTCAAAAGGACATTATTATTCAATAACTTTTAGATCTTAAGGTATCTAAACAACCAACTAAGAAACAAGGAGCTATCTTGGCTAATTCATATGAGTTGATTTGCACCCTAATGAATAGGTACATAACATGACAAAAGTATACAAAAACAATGTTAAATAAAATAAAACCCCTCCCTTTTATCTCTCTTTGATAGTAGGTGATTATTTAATCCATAATTTTATGGTAGATAGTGGAGTTAATTGTACTATTATACCCAAATAAATTGTGGACAATCTTGGTCTTGTCTATGAGAAAAATACAAAAGGATTATTATGGTTATATGGATCACCAATGAAGATAGTAGGCATAATTAAAGTTTTAAAATTAATGTTACATATTTTCCCCAATGTTTTTATTCAATAATATGTAGTTATTGTAGACCTATGTCATTATTTTACCATGTGCTTATTAAGAGATTTTACTTCAAAGATTGGAAGATATTTGTCAGTTGATTATAACTATTTAATGTTCATAACTAGTTATCATACTAAATTAATAATACATTTTGAACCTATTGAAATATTCCATTTAGAGCCATATATGCTAAGCATCATAAACACTAATTATGTTATTTTAGATAACATACTAAAAAATAATGAAGTGAAATCAGAATCACCTCTTAATGGAGTCCTATATATTTTCCTTGATTAATGGGACCTTGAGATGCATCGACATGATACATATAAGTTAATTAAAGAATAAGGAATTCATGTCTATTGTCTTCATGAAAATGATACACTAATTCTAACATTGATGAAAGATGATCATCCTAGTGATGGACTGTGGAAACTATATTTTGTTAGATCCAAGAACAAACATGGCACTAGAGCTATAATGATGTTAATTTATCTAGCCAATTAAAGTTATTTCTCTTCTCTCATGTTTTATTTTTCTTATTCCAATAATGTTACTAAATATGAAGCACTAGTGCATGGTTTTCAATTGGCAAGAAAGATGAAGGTTAATTCCTTACAAGTTTTTTGATATAGTGAATTGGTAGTTCACCAAAGTGACTTAATATATGAAATAACCCAATTCTTAAGTACTATAAAAATAGAGTATGGAACCTAGTTAAATAATTTTAATCCTTAAATATTCAAGCCATATCTATAAATAAGAACAAACATGTAGACAAGTTAGTTGCTAGTGGGCCACAATTCAGTATCCTAGATGACATAAGAAATAAAATGTGCAATCAAATATCAAGGTAGTTGTGAGACATTCTATCCTAGAGAACCATGACAATTGGAATGTATCTGGGGATGATAGATAGATTTTCAAATTCTTACAAGAGGAAGATAAATTATCCTCAAGGAACCAAGACAAGCATTTGTAGCTATATAATGACTAGATTGTATAATTGAAGATAAACAAGTTGCCTAAATGGTTGGTCATCATTGAAAATATATTTTGAAAATATGATGAATTAGGAAAAGAAAAGTTTTCTTTGTCAACCAAGGAATATCACAAAACAAATGTAGATATTACAATTACCAAGAGTTTAAATCTATGTAAAGTTTGCACATCTTCAAAGAAAGAAATTCTTATTAAATTTTGTTCTTATTTTGAAGATGTCTTTTCTTGGTAGTACAATGACCTTAAAGGTTTTTATCCAAGTCTATCTCAAGACACCACTGAGTTAGAAGATGATACTAGGCCAATCAAATAGAGACAAATTCCAATGAACCCAAAGTTTTAACTTCTAATGAGAGTTGAACTACACAAGCTCATTGAGTTAGCTATAATATTTCCACTTAAGCACTCAACTTGTGTGGCAAACCTTGTTGCATTACGAAATAAGAATTGTGAAATAAGGCTATGTGTTGACTTTTGTGACTTGAACAAGGCCTCTATTAAAGACCACTATCCATTGTCATTAATGAAACATATTTTATAGCTAGTTGTAGGTTTAGAAAGGTTGTCTTATTAGATAGTTACAGTAGATATAATTATATTTTGGTCAAATAAAAATACCAAATCAAAATAGCCTTCACCACAAAGTAGAGAAAATTTGCATACAAGAAGATGTATTTTGGTTTATCTAATGCTGGAGCAACTTTTCAAAAGGCTATGGACATGGCATTTTAGGGTCTCCTCAACAAGTTTATTCTTGTTTATCTAGATGACATAATAATATTCTCTAATAGAAAATATGAACATATGATTCATCTCAAAAAAGTCTTTGAAAGGTGTATGGAATTTGAAGTGTATTTCAATCCAAAAAATTATGTTTTATATATTCATAAAGGTAGACTTTTGGATCATGTCATTTCAAAAAATTGTACAAGCATATATCATGATAGGATAAAATCAATTATTTCACTTTCATTGCCTGAACACAAGAAATACTTGCAAAGATTTTTAGGCAAGATCAAATTTATAAGGAGATATGTCTTAAATTTTGATAATTTAGATAAGCCACTCACAACCATGATAAATAGGGTTAGAATTTTAGTTAGTCAAGAGAAGGAGTGAGAGGCTTTGAAGAAATAAATAAATTTATAGCCAGTGCTCCTACACTTCTGAACCCTGATTTTACAAAGAATTTATTCTTATACATCTATGACAACATTGACACAAGTTTAGGTATTCTTCATATAGTAGAATAAAGAGACTTTAAATTAGCCAATAGCCTTCTTTAATCAAGGCTTAGATGAATATGAAACTAGGTATTATTTTCTTGAGAATCATGTTTTTTTAGTCATAAGATCTCATAAAAAATTTAGGTACTTGTCTAATAATAAGATAAATTTGATAATTGCACATCTAAGTATCAAATATTTTATTTTTGAATATATATATAAATGACAAGAGACATGGTTAGATAACCAAAGTCATGGAATATGATATTGAGATCAAGGTCATAAAGCTAGTGAAATGCAAAGGACTTTGTGAACATCTAGCCCAAGATTTGCAGAAGTCTAATGAGCTAGTTATGGTGTCAAACAATCAAGAAGTTACATCTAATTAGACCTCATCTTCCAGATGGTTACAAGATATGGTAAGGTATATATAGAATTGTGTTTATCCTCTTCATCTCACTCCTTCAAAGAGGAGATATTTTAGATTATATCCAATTCCTTTTCTCCTTGTTGATAACATATTGTTCAAAAAAGATCTCAATGGCATATTGATAAGAAGCATATAAATAGGTCAAACATAGAAGTTAATTGAAAAATTCCATGATAGAAATGGTGGTGGACATTACTTAGCAAGGATCACAAGCCACAAGATAATGAAAAGTGGGTATTACTAGCCAAGTTTATTTTGTGATTGCCATACATGGACTAGGAAATGTAGACAATGTGTCATGTTTGTTGGAAAGGTGAAGCCTCCAACCTTACCTCTCAAACCAATTTTAGTAAATCAACCCTTTATCTAATGGGCATTAGACTTTCTTAGTGTTATCAATCCCGATTTAAGCTCAGGACATAAGTGTATCCTAATTACCACAATATATTTTACTAGATGGACATAGGTAGTAGCATTAAAGGAAGCCAATGAAACTAATGTTTTAGACTTTTATGAAGGTTTTCTTACCAGATTTGGGATCCATTCAGCTATAATTTATGATAATGTTGTGGCTTTTATAGGATCTAAGATCAGCTAGTGGTTAGTTCAACATAGTTTTTTCCTCAGTACCTCATCAAACTATTATCTATAAGGAAATGGCCTTGATGGGTCCACCAACAAGGATTTGTTGAAGATCATTAGGAGGAATATAGAATATAGTAAAAGATCATGTCATCTCAAATTGAAGTTATCTTTTTGGGCTGACAGGATCACCTATAAAATGTTAATTGTCAAATCTCTATACAAGATAGTATACAATAAGGAAGAAAGAATGTCTATTTCTCTTAAATTCCATACTTTAGAATTAATATATCAGATTGAAATTTTATAGAATGAGATAATGTAAATAATATATGTTGATCTCATGGAGCTACAAGAGATAAGGCATTAGGCCATGTTGGCCATGGACGCCCATAAAATAATGAGAAAGAGATATTTTGATAAAGTAACTTCTTCAAGAGGTTTCCAAGAAGGATATTTGGTCCTCAAGTGGGATGAGGATAGAACTAAGCTAGGAGAGCACACAAAATTTTATTTTGTCAATAGTGGTCTATATACAATCTCTAGTTGCATGTTTGACAATGCTTTCTAACTCACAAGTATGAATTGTGAGGATCTTCTTATCCCAGTCAATGGGATACATCTCAAGCACTATTATTAAGGAAATCTAAGTCCCCTATACATATTTAGTTATTTACATTTTTATTGAAGTGTTATTATAACAAATTCATTAGTTTTATTTATTTTTTCTTAAATAAGTGATTTTGTTGCATAGTTATTGAGTAGTTTAGCTACCTTTACTTTTTAGGTTAGTTTCCCTACTTTCTTTTACTTCTTTCCCTATTTGTTAGAATTTTTATATCTTTGCAAGTTAAAAGACTATCTTATAGAAATGTAAATGGTTGAATATTAGTTTTTATGAGTTATAAGTCATGTATATGGTCTGAGTTCTCAAGCATAGTAAGCATGTTTCCCATCCAAGTCACCAAAAATGTTAACAAATTTATTCTACGTATCAAAAATTTACCTAGTCTAAGAGTTTAGTGGAAGGATTAGGACCTAAGGTTAGAATGGTCTAATGATTTAGTCTGAGTAGATATATAGATGAGATAAGTGGACCTAATGAGATCATGTAGAGTGTAAAGCTTTTGAAACACTTTCAGTTCACTTAAAGTATAAGTTGTCAATTTTAAAGGGACAAGTCTAGAGTGTTATAGAGACCTTATGATATGTCAAAAGTGCTCAAGATGAGTATGTAAGTACAAATCATTCATCTCATTATTCATTGTGTTCATCTTGACATTTTGAGTCAAATTACAAAAATCCTCAATAGGCACTTTGATGACATCACCATTGCCACATGCGGATGACTCAAGGAAAATTGGTCATATGGGTTTGTTCAAATTTGTACCAAGCTTATATGCACCATGTTTTAGGCCATCTATCAAAGTGCAATAAAAGATATGAAGATTCAAAGTTGGCCTTTTATCCAAATTTTTCTATTTTCCCATACTTAGCCATTGTCAAAAAAGTTCAAGCAAAGTCAAGTGAGTATCTTCACAAACCTATATCTTTCATGTGTGTTAGTTGTAGAGGAAATGGGTCACATGGGTTTATTTAAATTGATCCCTAGTTACTGTATTATAAGTTTTAGAGCATCCACCAAAGTGAACATCAATTTATATATGATTAAAGTTTTTTCCTCAGATTTTGCTAAGTTTTCCATACTCAGCCAAATGAGCTCAACCATCACCAGGACATCATGCAGGATCAGATATAGACTAGTCAACTTGAGCATTTTATATATTCATTACAAAGGCTCCTAGGACTAGTGGATCAAATGGGTTAATTTATTTTGGTAATAAGAACATCTCCTAAAAATTTGATACTTATATGCCTTTTGCACTTCAAGTTATAAATCTATAAAGTTGGTCAAAAAACATAATATGATCATGCATATGTCAATTTTTAGATATAGGAAAGGAAATCCATTTGAGTTTAAATTTTATGTTCATGCAAACATAAATTATGGTCACATGAATGTTATTTTATGGGAGAGAGGATGACATTTTTTAGATCATGAACTAGCCATTGACTTTTAAATAGTAGGTCTTAGCAGATCAACGGTTAGTATTTAATTGAGTATTTAGATATAACAATATATGGAGGTCAAAAGGGTAAGATAATCTTAAGAACAAATGTGTACATGAAAAATGGCATAACCAAGTTTAGTTAGTAGAATATTGGTGACTCATGATCATTTATACATAGGTAGACCAATAGAGTGAGGTAGAATCAATAAGTTATCATATTTGTAGAACTAATAATCATAAAGATAGTTAAGCACCATGGAAAAGGTCTAAGCTAGAAATCGATAGCCAATAAACAAAAGTAATCTTAGGACATTTTTAATAAAAGTTTAAGAAGTTAAAATGGACCTATACAAAGAAAATATAAAATAGCTAAGATTGAAGGGGAACTAGGCTTGAAGTAGGTCCACATTTTAGAGACCAAACATCATCAGTAGAGATTCATTTAGGTAAAATATATATTTTGGATCTAATGTAGAAGACAAAGATAGACCAAATATTGTGAAGTAATTTTGATTAGTTTCAAACTTTCATAGATATTTCAATTGTGTGAAAACTAATGGTCTAAGATTGGTTTTCACCTATAGTGGACTTGTGTTTGATAGAGGAGCAAATGTCGACCATAAATACATATTTTGCCTATCATCATGGTGACATTTTCAATAAGTAGGTTCAGATGGCCACCTAATGTAGATGTCACATGTTTTAGTAAATTCTAAGGCATGATCCTTGTTTGTACATCAAGTATATAATGACATAGTTCCAACAAGAGACATGGAAGTTGGATAAGGGTAATGGACATTTAATTATTTTAGATAATTTATTCCGTGATTGATAATATCTTGAGTCAGCATCCTCGTGAGTGATAATCCATCAAACATGGTTGGGCCTTTTTGAATGAATATCTCACTCTCTCTCATTATATTTTATTTAATTATATGGTTCGAAGCCTTTAAAATGATCCCTTGATCCCTCTTTTTGGTATGACTTGATTCTACCAAAATTTGTACTGTGATACCTTTTTTACGCAATAAAGACTGAATTAAATCCTTTTCTAATTTGGATTGAAGTGTGTTACATGAATTCATGTATTATGGTTAATTTAATGCATGTTCCTTGCTTATGTTTGTGTTTTTTCTCACCTTCAGGAAATGATTAGTATTTCTTATAGGTCATTATAAGTGAAGTTTACAATTTATTGTCTAGTTTGAAAGTAGATTTTTTGCCTCTCTCACTAGTTTTATAAATGATTAATGCCTTATTCTAAAATATTTATGTAAGATTAATATTATTTGGTCTTTAAAGTATATCATAGTGTGTATTATGTGAGTTTGGGTGATTAAATCATTGGTGCATTAGCCATTTTTACATACTTTTATAAGTTTTTTCAACTCTCTCTCTCTCTTTTAGAAGTGCTAGTTTAGGTTTAGTGTAGGTGATAGATCCATAAGGAATCCAACCTTATCTCGAGTTCTAATCCATTATCAGGATACCCATAACCTAGGATCAGTCCCATGTTAGATTATATTTGAGTAGGAAGATTTGAATAATCCCCTTACTCAGCTAAGGTATAAATTTAGAACACCAACAAGAACCTATATACAAACCTTAATGAACATGAAACATGAGTTTCAAACTTCATCCTCCATCCATTTGCATACTTTGACATGGTCAACTCTACTAGATATGATAAATCTCTAAGAAATGTGCACTTTCTTTTAGGGTCTACTCACACACCTACAAACTCAATCACACTTAGAGGTGTTTAGGAGAGTTAAATACAACCTCCAATAGCTTGTCTAATCATTTAATACCATTATGGTCTATTTTGATCAACATATTCAATGTTGGGTCCTTATTATGGTTCTAAGAGGGTTTAAACCTATTTACATTCTTAGCAACCATTCATAAAGCATATCTCTTTAATCCAAAAACTCATGTCTACAAATTTGAGCTAGGGCCCTTCTCCATCTACCATGAATATCTTAGGTTTCCATGTAGAGATTTGGTAAGCTAATGAGCATAATAAAAACCTTCTTGGGTAGAGAACCCTTCATTATATGCACTTGAGAAACCTTAAAATACTTTTTCATGCCTTATCCATAAAATTTTGAGCTAAAAATTCATGCACATGCTTAAAACAACTTGAATCACCTTTGTCAATGTTACCCTACTCATACTTGGTTAAAAATTAATATTGATACTCCATTAGGCCATACTCTCTCTCTCTCTCTCTCTCTCTCTCTCTCTCTCTCTCTCTCTCTCTCTCTCTCTCTCTCTCTCTCTCTCTCTCTCTCTCTCTCTCTCTCTCTCTCTCTCTCTCTCTCTCTCTCTCTCTCTCTCTCTCTATTTCCTTAAGGCATTACAACTAACCTTCATGCCTCTTTTTATGTTCTCTACACCTCAAAAACACACTCAAGCAACATCTCTCATGCTTAAATAGTGTCATACATCTTTCATATGTCTTCATAATAGAACATGATGCCTCATTAGACTAGGTAGGGTCTAGAAATGGTATTGGTATAGACTTGATTTGAAGGACTTACCCCTTTAGGTTCACCTTGACACACCCATGGATTCTTCTACATCTCATATACATGCTCAAGTAACCACATATAACCTCTCCTTCCTATGTGGATTCATTTCACCAAGTCATCATGATCATTTATGTACAAGACTAGGCATCTTATGCACATACATTCTCAAGACATAATTAGGCTCAAGAACTTGACAAATTTTACAACAAGGACCTTCCATTTTAATCTTCACAATCTCATGTATTCATAATAACATATTATAATAAAATCTTACATTTTTAGATTTACTACAACATTGATCAATAGTCTCTCTCTCATATCTACATTCTTGAATGACCTCATGAAGACTTTCTCAAGAACCTTTGACATCGATGACAATCATCAACGATAAGAATAGTGCTCATCAATATCCAAAATACAAAACATAATTCAAACTTATCATTCTTATCTCCCCATTCTAGTATGTCTCCCCCTTTTACATAAATGGCAATGTGATGTTTGAAACTCCTTATATCACACTCCTTTCAACCAAAATACTCAACACACAAGACTATGAGTTTATGAGACATAATACAAGCATGCTCACCCTATATCCATGCATACCTTATTGTAAAACCTCACCTATTCTTAGAGGTAATGAACCTAATTAAATCACCCTAATTACTTCACTTTTTCAATGATTTATAGGGGTAGGAATCACACTTGATTCCTCTATTATATGTTCAAATATTACCTTTGGTATTAGTTTGGTCAAAATATCTTCAATATGATCCTTTGTAGAAACATATTCAAGTATAACATTTTTTTCATTTACTTTCTCTCATATAAAATGATACTTGATGGGAACATACTTAATCATTGAGTTTATGATAGGGTTTATTGGAGACACTTATAACCCTTATGTTATCATACTACATGGGGATAGTACCATCATACTCCACCTTGCATACTTTTAGGGTCTATCTCATCCATAGGACCTAAGTGCAACATGAAGTTATTACAATGTATTCAGCCTCACAAGTGGATAATGTTACTGATTGTGGCTTCTTACTTATCTCTTAAACTAGGCACCCACCTAATAAGAAAGCTCTTCCACTTGTACTTTTCCTATCATCTATAATTCTTGCCTAGTTTTCATTTGTATAGATTGTTAAATTGAACTCCTTGATCCTTGGATACCATAACCCATACTCCATAGTTCCCTTAATATACTTGAGTATCCTTTGATCACTTGTAGATGATTTTCATTTGGATCTACTTGAAACCTTCCTAGAAGACATAATTCTTACATGATGTTAGGTTTAGAGGCAGTGGTGTATATAAAAATTACAATCCTTTACCTATATGACATCTAATTGACATTTGTATATGCATATTCCTTTGTCAACTTAACCCTATAATCAAAGTTGTACTAACTACCTTAAAATATTCCATCTCAAACTTATTCAATATCTATCTTATGTACTTGGGTTGTGAAATAAATATACCATTTTTAGATTGAGTGATTTACAATCTAAGAAAGAATAATAATACTCTTATCATGGACATCTCAAACTCTTTCTTCATCACCTATGAAAATACCTTGGTCATATTCCCATTGTTTCCACCAAATATGATGTCATCCACATAGACAACTACTATAAATTAATGGTCATCTTATAAATTTATGTATAAATTACTATTTATAACTTCTCTTTTGAATCCTTGATCCAACAAATACTTTTCCAACATAGCATACCAATCTCTAGGATCTTGCTTTAGACCATAAAGATCCATTTTCAATATGAAAACATAGTCCTTGTCATTTGATATTGAGAATCCCTTAGGTTTATCTATGTACACTTCCTCATCCAAAATCCCATTCAGAAAGGTATATTTGACATCCATCTAGTATACCTTGATCCCTTTTAATCCTGAATATGCTATAATAAATTTAATGGCCTCCAATCTTATTACTGGTGCAAAGGTTTCCTTAAATTCACCCCTTTAACTCATGTATATTCCTTGCATACCAATCTATCCTAGTTCTTAGTGACTTCTCTATCTTCATTCAACTTGTATCTAAACACCCATTTTGTGCCAATGACATTCTTATATTTAAGTCTAGGAACTAAATCCCAAGTATCATTATTATTTATTTGGTCTAACTCTTCATTCATAACACCTATCCAAAATTTGTCTTTTCTTGATTATATAATATTCTTAGGTTCAATCTTAAATAATAGAGAAACATGCTACCTACATTGTTTGTCTTTTCTTGATTGTTTGCATACCTACATTCTTTTTTCTAATTATTTTAGATTCAGGATGATCTCTTTGAATTTGTCTTGAGGGGGCTTTTGAGTCTTGTCTCTCCTCAACTTATTCTTCTTCCTCATCATCCTCTATAGTTTCCTCTTCTTTCTTGAAGTCCAAATTCTATGAAGTATCCTTTGATTGTGAGTGTGATTTCCTTGTCTCATCAATCTTCACATTTGTGCTTTATACTATCTTTTGTAACATCTTGCTATAACATCTATAGGTTGAGCTCATTGATGAATACACTAAGGATATACCTTCATCAGATATAGAATCAAACTTTCCTATGTCTTCATCATCTCTTTTGATGAAACATTTACTCTCAAATACTGTAAAGTGTTTCACATAATAAGGTTCACCCTTCTATAGTTCATAAGGAGTCTCATTACCATTAGTCCTTATCTATACCCTATTTAAAATGTAGATTACAGTGCTTAGTACTTCTCTCCAATATCCATAATATATTATAGAATCATTTAGCATAGTTATAGGCATCTCTTAAACTATCTTATTATTTCATTCCACTACACCATTTTAATGAGGTTTCCTACCTACTAAGAATTGTCTCCTTGTTCCATGAACCTTAATGAAGTCATCAAACTCATTGAACTAAAACTATCCTTTTCTATAAGATCTTAGGAACTTTATCTTCCCATTCTTTTCATTCTCAAAAATATCCTTGAATGCTTTGAACTTGTCAATAGCTTCTGACTTTCATTTTAATAATGCAATGAAAGGCATTCTTGTGTAGTCATTTATGATTAACACGAAGTAGATATCTCCTTGAATTCTTTGAATTTTTATAGGTCCATAGAGATTAGTGTGTATTAAATCCAAGGGTTTTGTAGTATACTATTCCTTGGACTTTAACCTTCTTCTAGTTTTCTTGGTATTTTGACATGCCTTGCAAAGTATGTTTGTAGGTTTGGTGATCTTAGGCATGTTATTCAAAGACTTACAAGTGTTTATCTTGATCAGATTTTGAAAGTTTAGGTGACCTAATATTTTTTGTCATAGACAAATTTCATCCATATTTATCATAGATTGTCTCTCCTTCTTGATCTCATTCAAGACATATAGATTATTCTCAGTCCTCTTAGTATTGGTAATTAGCCTTCCTAATTTGGATCTCCTTATCTCACACCCTCAATCATGAAAGTTTAGTGTGTGTCTTTAGTTAAACATTTGACTTATGCTAATAAGTTTATGTTTCAAAATTTTCACATACAACACATTTTGTGTCTTGGTATTCCCATTGTCCAAACTCAAGGCACCCTTGCCAAATATATTGGTAGTTGTGTTGTCTCCAAACCTCATTGTTCCTATAACATTATTCTTTAATAATATGAAATTATTTTTGTCTCCTATCATGTGGCTTGATAAACCATTATCTATATACCATTTCATGACTTTATATTGAATGTGGAAGGCAATTTGAGCTAGCATACAATCCATTTTAGTCTTATGTTTCTCCTTATCTAATAGTCAATCTTATCTCTTGAGCTCAATAGGATCAGTCCTAACTTGCTTTGGCTTTCATACCAATGTCTAACCCTTATAAAGAACTATAGTAGCTTCATATTTCGTTTTGAATCTTGAGGTCCTTTTAACTCTATTAGAATATAATTTTATAATGTGCCCCATATTATAATATATGTATAATACAACATTTTTGTACATACCTCTTGATTGATTACTCATTTTCCCATAGTCCCATGATAACTTATTTTTTATTGTATTGGGATGCATGATTGGTTTTTTAATTTTTGTAATATTGAATTGTTCTAACTTCTCACACTCTCTTTCAAACTTTCTCATCTTGTATATGAGCTAATAATGCTCAACCTTCAAGGAATCTATCATTATATTTAGCTAGTCATACTGAGCTTTATTTGATATAAACCTTGTATTGACATATTCTAACTAGTTATTCAAATCTTTGATAATCATATTTTGATGCTTCACATCATAAAGGGCACTTATGATCTCAGCTTCAAGGTCTACTTCATGTTCTCATTCTTCACTGTCATAGTACACTTCTTCATCACACATGTTATCTTCTTCCTTTTGATCACTAGATATCTTATTCTTTTTGGGATCCCCTTCAAGATATTAAACTTGATTAAAAATACAAAGCTCTAATAATTTTTTTGTGAAACATAATTAATAAGGGGGAGAGGGTTAATTGGTCACTTAAAACTTTCTTTCATATGTATTTTAACATTTCTTGAACCTTCAAGGCTTTACAAAGATATAGTAATGCATAAAGAGTCATTCACATGAGCATAACACAAAAATACACACATGATTGCAAAAAAATCAAGGGGAAGAAAACCCACTTATACATAAAAATGTAATATAGTCTTATAAATCAAAAAATCATAATTTTGTGAAGTACCAACTCACATGGAGCACTAACCCCATCTAGATAAGTACCAACCCAACACCAACTTGTAAAGAGGTTAGAACTCCCTAGATGACTCAGCACAAACTTATCCACCTTATTGTTTTGATCAAATTTAGTAGACATTATTTCTCATACAATAGATGATGATCATGTTCTTTAGCTCTTCTCTCTCTTATATCCCTCTCAAACTACCTTCTAGGCTCCTTTACTCAACTAGGTCTCTTCAAAATAGATTAGGTCATATAACCTTGATATTCATTCACATTACCACTATTATATCTTGATTATAGTTTATATACACCATTATTATGGTATAAAATACCTCTTTTATTTCTTCAAAGTGATATATCCTTTGCTTCAACTCTTACCTTATCTAACAGATCAGTTAGGCCTATTATGCCTTATTCTTATAATATGATCTTGGTCATACACCTCTTGGTTGGACACACATACTTACACACTTATATTTTCCATATAATATTCCTTAATACATGACACAAACATTAATAAATCATCACATTATGTTTTACATAGATCAAAGGACCAAATACGTCTTTAGGCTTTAAGGAGACCTAATTCAATTAGGCCTTCATTAGTGCACATTACCCTTTGATTTTCTTGGAACACTTTAAAAATTCATACATGGTATAAAAAATTCATATCCAAATTAAATAAACCTTTAATAATCTCATCTTATGTCCATGACACTTTTTATCTCCAATCACAACTTGAAGCATATCATTAGTATTGTTTACATTAGGCCTTCACATATATAGAAAGGTCTATCTTGAACAACTAAATATAACACAATGTTTATCCATACAAAAATGAACAAAAATAATATTAATAAAAACTATAATAACTAAAATAATTCATAAATTGAATTATACATCATTACACATGGTAAAAAGACTCAAAAACACTCATGCAACTTGCTCATTCAAAACTACAAATTTTCCTCAAAGACAAGTCATAGTGACTCAGACCTATAACACCTATATAAACATAATAAGTGTCATATAATTAATTTATATGATCCTATCAGATCATTATACCATTCTTAAATACAAAGATAATAATGTTACATGGCAATATTTGTCTTACAAACCAATCTCATAACCTTATATCTCATTGTCTCATCTGAACCTAACATGTAAACCTGATGAGAAACTTTTTCACTATAATCAATGAGTAAAAAAACTTATACCAGAAATTATCATGTACTAAAATCCTTGACCAACATGTACATTCACTTTTTTTCATCCCTATTTCATGATAACTTGTTCCTAATCATCTTCTCACCATTGCCTAGGTTTCTCATTATTTTCACCATTAGACCTATTAATGATTAGCTAAATTAGATGAAAAGTTTAAGAAATTTAGGTTTATAAACTATCCATAAATATTCATGGACATGAAACATGAATCTCAAACTTCATCATCCATCTATTTGTATACTTTGAATTGTTCAACTCTAAAAACTACAAGAAATCTATGAGAAAAGTGCACTTTCCTATAAGGTCTACTCACACACATGACAACTGAATCACACATGGAAGTGCTTATGAGAGTTTAATAAAATATTAAATATATTGTATAGTCATTTTATATTATTTTGGGTTATTTTGACTGATATCTTCAATATCAGGTCATTATTAGGAATTTAAGAGGGTTTAAACATGTTTGCATTCTTAACATACATTCATCAAGCATAGCCCATTAATCCAAAAAAAATCATATAATTTTGATTTTTGACTCTTCCACATATACCATGAATATCTTAGGTTCCCATGCATATTTTTTATGATCTAATAATAAAAGTAAAAACCTTCTCAGGTAAACCCTTCAATTTGTGCACTCGAGAGACCTTAAAACACATTTTCATGCCTTATCCTTAAAAATTTAAGCTCAAAATTCATGAACATTATTAATATAACTTTAATAACCTTTTAAAATTATCTCATACTAACATTTTCCATTAAAATTGATCTTGATACCAAATTAGGCAATATTCTCCCTCTTTATTTGTTTAGACCTTGACCTCCAATTCACATTAGGCCTTGAAACTGACCTTCATGAATCTTTAAATTTTATATTCACCTCACTCACATACTCAATATAAATATTTCATGATTATAAAATGCATACATATTTCATATACCTTGACAACAGAATAAATGCCTCATTAGGCCAAGTAGGATCTAGAAATGGTCTTGGTGTAGACTTGATCTAAAGATCCTACCAGTTTAGGATCACCTTGAGACATTCATGGATTCTTATAAACCTCATATAATTGATCAAGAAACCTCATACAACTGAACATGGTTGTGTGAATTCATATCATCAAGCCATCATGCTCCTTTATGCATAAGATTAAACATTCTATGCACATACCTTCCCATGGCATAACTAGGCTCAAGCACATGACAAATTTGACAACAAGGACATTCCATGATGACCTTCACATTACTAATTTAGTCATAATAACATATACCAATAATATCTTACAATCTCATATTCACTACAACATTGTTGAATATTCTCTCTCTCGTAGCTACATTCTTCAATGACCTCATGAAAACTTTCTCAATAACCTTTAACATCAATAACAACATCAATGCCAATCCTCAACAATAGAAATAATGATAAAAATCATATGCCTAAATCCAAGCACAAACTTCATATCTAAAATGGTTTTTAAACATGTTTGGATGAACCTACTTGGTAAAGACCTAGAATGAAATATTTATAGTTCTATATTTTATTTGCCATGGTGGTCCCTAACTTTGAACTAAGATAATATAAGAATAATAAAAAAGGGAAAATAATAGTAGAAAATAAAATCAATTTTAGGATTAAATCAATCTCTACTAAGGCTATTAATTCACTACTATTAGTATAATGAGGCCTTGAGTGGGATTAAAGATAACTCTATCAAGCACATGAAAACATGACTCACAACAAAGTAATATCCAGGCAAAAAAAATCAATGAAGCAGTAACTATCTTATTGGTTGGATGCATAGTATCTAATACTTAAAAGTCTCATGCAATGGTAAATTAGTTTATTTGCACATTATAGGTCAATGAGGACATTGGGTTTGGTCACTTGGCTACTCCCATATTTTCCTTTCTTCAATTTATTCATGCTTCATGATCTATTTTAGCATGAAATTTTATGTTCACTAACTTTTTATTTGTTTCAAAATAATCAGGAGTATTTTTTAGTAGAGTCATCATTTTTTTGGATTTTAAAACATTCCCTAAATTCATCATGAAATTATGGAACATATGTTTTATTTGGAGTCTGTAATTTTAATTCATCCAAGTTTGTGAATTTGGATTATATAAAAATTTGATATGATTGAAAGTAATATTTGGGGTATGTTTGAATCATCCTTATTAATATTGCATTGTTATTTTTGAAATTCTTGAAACATATATTTATATATAATGTGTTTGTTCTTATTATGATTGCATTTAAGGATTCATTTATATAAATATCAAAATTTACATGAATCTAATATGTCTTCATATATTCTAGAATGTTTTTCAAATTACATTAAAGTCTTCCTTTTTAAACCATTTTCACTTTGGTTTATACTAATTATTTGGTGGTATTAGAATATTTAAACTCTTTTATTTAGAAATATGGTCAATATCTACTCATTTTCAAGTCAAAATGGCTAAGGATTTATATTTAGTTATCTATAGACTTGGTCATTTTAAAATCTTTGGACTAGATTGTCTTTAAATTATAGAAATGATTTTTTTTCATTCAGAGGTTTGGGCTTATGTCTACTTTTTGTTGGGTAAACATGAATATGGGTTTATTTTATTAGGTGTATTTTATAGTTCTATTTATCATGTGGACTAGGTTTATATGTAAAGTTAGACAAAATGTCTATTTTTGTTTACAAATGTGTTCTCCTTTTTCCTTTATTTTTAAATTTTAGACTTAGTAATTTTAGTGAATATTCTAATTAAAGTGACAATATAAATTACCTTTTTGAAAAATAATGATCACTCCTTTTCCTCCCAAATCTTAGATGAGTGAAGTGATGCCACTTTTCACTTGTTTTGTTCCTCATGATCTTTCAAGACATAGTTAAGTTTTGGTTTTCAAGAAGAGTCCCAGAGAAGCAAGATGTTTGCACATGTTTCCATCATGCCTCCACACTTTCATAATTACTCTAAACTTGAATGTTAGTTTTCCAAGTTTTGGGGTAAGATATATATTGACATGTATTAATATCTAAGATCGCCACTTCATTATGGTTTCTAGATGTCTGATCCTAGACAAAAGATCCTTTGAGTTCACTTACACCCACTTCACTGAAATCTTGGGATATTTATTTCACTTATAATATATAAAAAATATTATGGATGAATGATATGCCACCAGATGACATTATTTTATCTCCCCATTCCCCAATATTAATTTATATATTTACAATCCTTTGGAAATCTCCTAGGTAAGTGATATATTAACAAGTATCTTGATCTAACCTCACTAAGACCATAAGAGTAATTAATCTAGTGAGTATCCATAATCACGTCTTGAATCTATAAAGGGACACCACATGGCATCCCTTTCAACACTATAAATCCTAAATTTTATAGTTATTTTTCCTATCAGAGACTATCAAGATTAGAATTCTTTTCCTTTGAGATAAAATGTTGAGTATGCTTGAGTCTAGGAAATCTTAAATGATTTAAGACTATTTTAAATGATTTAATTTTTTTATATTTAATAAAAAAATAAAATTTAATTTTTCATATTTTATAGTTTCTTATGAGATTCTTCTTGCTCATTTTAGTTATTTCTTTACAATTTGGTCAAGTATGACTATTTTTCAAGTTAATTGACTAAATTATTTATACTATTGTATTTATGTTTTAGTAACTATTTCAATATTTGAGATCAAATTTTATTTAATATATCATGTCTTGGTTTACTTTAGCCCATGGGTTTTGTTCTATTTTTACCCTATCATGATTAAGTTGGCTAGGTATTTGTATTGTTGCATTTATAAATTTAGTCATTTATCTTACAAATGGAATAAATTTACTATTTACTATAAAAAAAGGACACCCTTTTATTCATTTAATTCATAATATTTTAAATTTTATCTAAAATATTTTATAGTTAGCCATTTTTATTTCAAATTAAGGGATACATAAACTAGTGACTATTTTCTTCATTGAAAGTCTAACGACTGCCTAAGTCATTTGAATTATAATGACTATTTCCATGTCTTGTAGACTAATAATGAATGTGGAGATGTGAACTATTAAATATTCACTTATTTTTGACCTTTTGGTCTGGTTTTATTTTCAATGATCCATGAATCTTAGGTGAAAAGGATGTGTCCACGTCTTAATTTCATTTCACTACTTCTAAAAGCCTATACATGTAAATTGATTTTTAAGAGAGCTCCTAGATAAATTATATGTTTCCAAATGTCAATATATTAGTTATCCACTCATATGAAATTCCTATAACAAATATCTTACCTAAGGAACATTGGTTGAATGAGATGATGCCACATGGTATCATCCCAATTAACCTTGGGTCAATCATCATAGTCAGAAGGATGGGAGATCAAACGAGTAATTGAGATATAACCATAAGTGAAAATATTGGTGCATAAAAATATTAAATACATATAAAAAATATATTTAGGACTTTTAGATATTTATATCAATGGTATATATCCATTTTTCAATATCTCATTGCATCGTCACCAAGGAAAAGTCAAAGGACTCTAGGCCCATAGTTAAACAATGGAAAAGTGAGTGATGGCCACATATAATTCACTTAATATCAATATATTTCCACATGTCACTTAAATAATGAAGGAATAATAAGTGGTGACTAGTGACATGATACATCTAGATGGCCAATATGCCAAGTTCTTTTGGGTATCTCATAATCAAAGTTGATGGATACCATAGCTTGTCAAATTGTCAAAGCTTAATAACTATGTGTTAAATATCACCTACATATTAGATTATATAAAGGTATAATAATGTTAATTTTATAATAAATTATAAAATTCTACACTATTTTGGTTGTCAAAGTAAACCTAAACTTAGTGTGGATGTTGGGCTTAACTTAATTAGGAATGGTTCCTATGTAGGACGTAGCTAACTGATCATCTTGAGTAGATCTCAAGGACATTAAAAAACTTATAATTAATTTGTAATTAAATTGCTATGGACTCTTAATATGTATGACATAGGTATCAATAAACATTTAGATGTATTTGGATTTCGTGGGGACCAATGCCATTGAAATCTTGAAGCCACCAATCAATGGGATGATTAATGACCCAACTGGTTTGCATTGTATATAAAACACAAGTAATTTGATTGAATATGAGATATAAAATTGATAAATTTATATAATATAATATCTATATATGATGTCATGGATCTTTTCCTCTTTCCTTTATGCACCTTTTTTCTAGCTATTTTTTCTTCTTTGTGTGAGGTGAGATTGTTGAGATTTAGTTATGTATTTATCCTGAGTGAATAATTATATTTGTTTGTGATTCATGAATAGTTTTTATATCAATAATTTGTTTTATTTTATATTATTATTCTTCACATGTGTATGTTTACACTATTTCTTTTCCTTGTGGAGCTAACATTATCCTCAGAATCATGTACCATCTTTATCTTTTGGTCTGCTTTGCTAGCCAAACAAAGATTAATTTTATCAAAAGGATTTATTCATTTAATAGAATTAAATTAATATTTTTACATAGAAATATAATATTTTATTTATATTTTCCCTCTCTCTTTTTATATTTATTATAAATGTTTTTATTTTAGTTTAAGAAGTAGTTTGATTTGAATTCAGTTTTTAGAGTTTTATCTAGATTAATTGATATTTGTCTACTTTTTATTGTTGATGAATTTATGTATTTAGTTAAATAATGATAATAGGTATTTATTCATGGATTTCTTAAAAAACCTTAGTAAATAGACCCTTTTAGTCTAATATTCTTAATTATGAGTGTTAATAAACAAAGCCTTCTTGACCTAGAATGTACCACAACAACCAACTAACTAAGATCAATACACTAAGACCTAGTGGAAAATACATTAGGAAATAGTTAGGTACCCAATTATTTTAGAATAGGTAGATAGGGTATCCTCACCAGTTGAGCCTCCCCATTATTCCTTATTTTTTGTTAAATCTAAAAAATATGTCAACACACCCTATCAAAGTAAATTCTTCAGGCATTCATGACTTGAAATAGTATACAGTTTTTGCCCTTGAATTCATATCTTATTTTATTGATTTACAATGAACATTTAATTTTTATTATTTAATATTAGGTTAAATGGATGTTCTTAACCAAACTTCTCCATTTATAACTTTATCTTCAATTATTGATATCTCTTCTAGGGAGATTCCCCTTGTACCTATGAATTTTTTTTGGTTATTTTTTCAAGATAATTTATCTATAAATATGGATCAAAATATATTTTTAGATAACATGCAAGCCCACCATTTTTTATATTTTAAAAAAATTACACTTATTTTCACATATATCATTTAGTAGAAGGAGAAATGCAATTTATCATTCAAACTATCTAATTTTTATTGATCAAAAATATTCAAGATTTTTTTTTTCAAAGGATTAATTTAAATTATGAAAACATAGTGTTGTAAATGTATTTAAAACACATATATTGATGTTATTTCAATACAATCATAAATATTAAATATATTCCAATTTGCTCCATTTTCATGGGTTGTTCTAGGTGAGTATGGTCTTCTCTTTATGATCCAAATTGACCTTGATTTGTATATTTGGTTGATAAATTGTATGAAACCATATATTATTTTCCATGTTTTATTATTTACATATGCTTATTATTATATTATTTATGGCCTTCCCTAATTGAATACGAGAAAACCTTTATTTGGTTCTATCATGTATAGACATAAAACTATGATATTCAAAGATATTACTTTTTATTTTATGGTATATTATCCATCGATAATATAAAAATGATTCTTTGGGTAGAAAATTTTATCTAAAACACTACATTTATTATATCACTAGTTTTCTTATTAAAAGGTAGAAATTGAAACAACCTAATTTGGTTTGAAACTAAGAACAACCTGTATCTTTGGAAACTTTCTCGACATGAAGTCATGTTATAATGATCACATACTAGTCTATTTTTGATCAAAACAATATTAGGTTAATTGAATATACATATCTAAGTATAAATACCTTTAATGTTTTTATAAGGAATATAATCAATCAGTTTAAGATAAATATTTTGGGGTGTATTAATGTGCTAATGTACACTTAAAATCTAAAATGATCAAGAATCAAAAGTCTTTATAATAGCAACATTTAAAGATATTTTTCCTTGCTTACACATTTTTCCTTCCTAATAATGTCCAAGTCAATGGTTCAAGTAGCGATGTATCTTCCGAAAAGGAAACCAAAGTTACTAGGCTAAACAACCCTAATATTTAATCTCTAGTTTAACCAATAATAGTAATTAAAAATTGAAAGAGAATCATCATCCAATTAAAATTTACAATCATACATTCAATATAATAAATAAAACCACCATGTTTATGATTTAGCATAACATAATTAAAAAAAAAATCAATAATCATCTTATTACCCATACTAATACAAAATGTGTAAAGAAACTATTCTAGAATAAAATAATTCTATCAATAATCTGAGTAGTTCAATTAGTGATACCTACCAAGATCATTTAGATATAATATTCGATTTTATGGTCATATCACCACATAGTATTACTCAAGTATTATATGTTTTACTAACATACCTTAACCTTTTATACTTTTCCAACTTAGCATGATTTAGCCTAAATCAATGTGATCGAATAATAAATTAGATATCTTTGTAATGAATAGTCTACACAAGTGGGTATCACATTAATTGATGTTACATCCATATATAACATAACTATTTATTTTAAATCCAAAAAGGAAATTTATTTTTATTCATCAATGAAATTTCCCATAGATGTGAGAATCATTTTCCACTATCTCATATATACTTGTCACAAAGTTAGTAATAAATGATAATAGTAACATTAAGTCAAGATTAAATGAATCTTATATTCTAATAAAAAGTATTACTTGAATGTGATAGTTTTCATTAAAAAATAAATACATTACAAAATTAACCTTTTTTATGGTTTTAACAACCATGCATATTAACCTTAAACTTTTCAAGAACTTTTAGATTTCACAAACACATGAACAACTATAGATTCAAGCCTAATATGTCTAATTCATCCAGTTATCATACCAAGAATAACTGTAAATAATATTTAAGGTTTGATAATATTATTACTTAAGTAGAATTTAATAAAATTATCATTACAATTTAACTTTTAATAATCAATAAATATAAGAAGACATATTATCTTGTCCTTGAATGAATAAGTGGCTATATTAACTAGTGGTAACCAATCAATAACATATCTACAATGTGAATATGTTCCTATGCATACACTTGTCATATCTATGATAAATATACATTTATGTTATACACCATTTTAACATTTTTTAAATTAAATTTTATCAATAAACAATAACTTTGACATCACCAAATTCAAGTTAGTTAGATAAGGCATATACAAAAAATCCTTAAAATACTTTATCATATTTCAAATATACCACATTTGATTTACAATAAAAAAATATTTCTAAGGACTTGATAATTCTATATTAGATAAAAACACACCCTAACCAATCGATTAGGCCATTCCACTTCACTATAGCCAATAAACACACTTAAGACAAAATAAACCCTTACATTTATGGTCAGTACAAGCTTCATATATGAATATCATAATTACAAGACAAAATGGAATTATTTTCAATATTCTAATAATTAATAATAAAATAAAAAAAATCATAATCACATATTATGAAATAATGACCCTAAAACCACAATTCATAGAGTTAATGTGTACAATACACTATTATACTTTAAATTTACAGAAATGATCATTCAACTATGTAAATAAACAAAACAACTCAATAATACAATCTTCCATTCTCAACTAATATACAAATAGATGTTATATAACATAATCCAAAATTCATAAATAAAAACACGTAATATTCCTATCAACATAAAATGTATTCTTGCATTAATTAGAAGCAAGATCCTAATTTATCATTAATCTCTAATTCAATAATAAAATAACACAATGTTTATTTTTGTATAAATGTAAACATTAGATTCAATTACAACATTTAAATTTTTGTAGTTAAAGTATATATGAATACACTCAAAATTGAATTCAACACCAACAAATCACTAAAGAGTAAATATGCCACCACATGAGGATTGAATTGGAAACAAAAATCATTTAAATCATGCGGACCAACACCACCCTTATATCCCAATGATAAATCCATTAGTGGCCCTAACCACCCAATATATTACCTGGATGGGGTATTCATGAAGTTGGGTCATTAGGAAAGGTTAACAGTATGATCATGATTCTAATCCATCAACAAGTTTAAATTAAACAACCAGGAGTGGATCAACACACAAACAATCAATCATCATGACATAAAGAGTTTCTAAAATGAGGCAAAAATAAATGCTTCAAACATCTAAACAATTTCCATTTAACCCAAAGGAAATGATTAGTCATGAATAATATAAAAATCTCAAAATACCCTATTGACTTCCATTTTGAGATTCATGAGACAAATTAGATTGCAATTTGATTCAATTAATATCAAAATTTATAATACACGTAACAAGTAAAGTGCCTTTTCCTAGATATGAAGCTTATTATTTTATGAATATATGATTTCAAGAGAGACTAAATAATACATGCCTAATTACTATTCATTCATTCACTTAATCAATTGAATACTCAACCCAAAGTGAATCAATTCGTGATAGTAAAAAATTAATATCACACCCCTAGTATATTATTTATAACCATGATACACATTCCAAGAAGATAACCAAAAGATAAAGACTATCGACCAAGTCTCACCCAAATAATACAATATAAAGCAGTCATAAACTCATGATATAAAATAACATAGAATTATTAAAAGCCTTTCTCAATTCATACCACATAGTCAATTGAAGATAACCTTTTGACCTACCAATAAACCCACCATTGAAAATACCAAGTGGTTAGAAATAAAATCCTTCAATTTCATAAAATACCCAAATGGTTAAAATAACTAAACTAATAAAAGACTAAGCCAATTACCAATCAAACTAAAATAATTTGATCAAAAGGATAAAATATTGAGGTTATTAAATAACAAAAAATAGTCACGTTAACATTTTTACGTTAATTATCTATAAAGAACAACCTAAACATAGATGAGTAGTAAACCCCACTCCAAAAGAAAGATTGGATATCCATCTAAACCTTCCAATAAATGTCCTTAATTTAAATGGATCTTAAATGAAATAAAAACTACATACCCATATCAATAGAAATGTATGTAGTATAAAAAAACATGTAACATATTTAAGCAATAACCCACTTGATCTAAGAAAAATAAGAGAAACCTACTAATATCAAAATAAAATCCATTAATTATATGTTGCATTAAAACATGATAGTGCAATGTAGGTTCAATTTGAAGTATAAGTGACTTAATAATACACATATACTACTTTACATAGTAATACCGATTCTACAAAATAGAAATACCAAAGTAAAAAAAAAAACATTTACCTTCTTCCACTATAATTTAAGTACTCATGAAATTGTATTTTTGATTCCAACCACTTCATACCTTCTTCTACTCATCAATACATGGAGAAATAAATGAACATTTATGTCCTTCCCAATACTACTTGAGGCTACATTCCAACCACAAGTGGTTGGGAACATAAATTGATAGTATACCACTATGTTACCCATAAATCATTAAGTTATAGTTAAAATCCAACTACCAACAAATAATCAAAACTTCACAAACTATCTCAACTCTCTATTGTGCTCACATGGATTCCACCAACAAAACTGATAGTGTCAACCTAGGGTTAGGTTGAGCTCAATACTAAAAAAATTCCAAAATCTATGTGAACAAAAAGAAACTATTGGATGGAGGGAAGTTTTGAAGGTTATTCCATCATGTCCTAATCCATAACAAGGTCAACCCATAAACTTCCAACCATGAAATAATTGACATACCATGGTGATGTAATCATAGCCCCACTAATTTTTCTCAAAGTATAAGGACCTTTTTTCCAAGCTAACAACGTTAAGGTTAAAATAACATGAATAAAGTAATATGCATTAGGTGAATAAAACTCACTATTAATCCAACATGTAGTGGTGAACTAAGTCCTTTATAAAGACCCAATAGAATTGAACATTTAGAACAATAAATCGAAAATAAAATCATAGTCAAATATTTAGTAACTTACAACTAAGATGATCTTATAGAACATCCAAGTCAAATCAAAAAGGTTAAAAACTATTATTAATATAAAAGGAGAGCAATAAGATAATCCCCAATAATATGACATTCCATGTTAAATTCTGACACACAACACCAAGTCTTATCAAAAGAATGAGAATAAAAATAATTAGGAAGAACATTGAGAATGACTCCAAAACATTCATAGTCTTAGAATGTGATCATGACTCAAAATAACTATCAAAATAGTTTTTTGATACTCTATAACCTTTTATGTCCAATCTTCTAAAATACATTATAGATCCTAGTTCATTAATATGTTCTTAATTCACTGAATGGGGCATAAAAAATATCTAAATGAGGTAAAAATATCCAAGTAATAAAAATAAACTTTAAACTAAATAGATTATTGCAACATGACATTTTTAATGTTATAATGTATCACTATGTTAATAATCATCCACTGTAACGATGAATTAAAACCAATAAATAATCATAAAATATAAATTGCGATCAAAATCTTTAGAAATATATCAAATTGATATCAAAAATCAAATAAACCATGATATAAAAATGTTTCAATAGTAACTAAAAAGGCATAAAAAATAAAGGTTATGACATACTCCACATATCATACAGGAGTTATCCTAGTGACTATTCAAACTACTAGGGATAAATCTACCTAAAAATATTCTCATCTTACCAAGTAGAACTTCTTTCGCTTAATATAACCCATTGGAACAAAATTTGTATAATATATGTATTTTGAAGCTTAGTGTTGTGATTGTCCAGGATCCTCCTAGGTTCTAATTTCATCTTTTCCTCTTTTAAGGCCTGAATATTTTTCCAATCCAAAATATGATAAGGATATGATATATATTTTATTAATAAATCAACATGGAAAACATCATGAATCCTAGGTAGAGAAGCATGGAGAGCCAATCGATAGGCAACATGGCTAATCTTTTTCCAAAATTTCAAAGGGTTCAATAAAACATGGAGCTAACTTGGAAGTCTTTTTGAAATTGATAATTTTTTTTTTAGGTCTGACATGAGGAAAAACTTTATAATCGAGATAAAACTTATGAAATTTTATTTTCTACTCAACATATGTTTTTTTGTATTTAGAGCAACTTTTAAATTTTGATGTATTGTAGCCAATTTTTTTTCATACTCTTATATTACATATAGGCTAAAAATAACTCTATTTAATAATTTGTCCCATCCAAGTGGGCTTTACATTTATTCAAATAAATATATGAAAATAGAACCATTTTATTTATAAAATGATATGAGTTATTGTAATCAAACTCCGTAAAATATAGGTGATCTTCCCACATATCTTTCTAGTCCATGACATACATGCTTAGCATGTCCTCTACAACTTGGTTAAGTATTTTAGTTTGACCATCCATTTCCAAGTAATAATAAGAAATAAAATTTAACTGAGATCAAAACATTACTGTAAAAGTTCCCCAAAACCTTACAGTAAACAACTTACATCTATCTAAGATAATTACTTCTCAAATGCCTTGTAGCTGAAATACTTCCTTCATAAAATATCCTACAAATATGGAAGTATCATCCATCAAATTTCAAGCAATGAAGTGACCAAACATGGTAATTTTTTAATCACTAGAAAAATGGTATCATGCTTACCACAAAACTTAAGTAGTCTAGAAATGAAATGAAGTGAAATTTCAACCCACTTAACTCTCGGTATATCATGAGGATAAAAAAAACCTCTAGGATGACAATGTTTATTCTTAATTGCTAACATTCTAAACATTTTTCCATAGAATTGGCAAAATCATCATTCATACCATGCAAAAAATAATGCCTTTTTAGTTTATGTGCCATCTTTGTGATACCTAGATGACCAAAATCAGGTGTTGTATGCACTTATTTTAGCACTAAACTATAAAAGTCTCAAAAAAAATGGGCTCATAAATTCATTTTGTATGCCTTAAAGGCCATTTATTTAAATATAAAAATAAGAAAAATCTTTTGCAAAAGGTGTTTTAGCCAAACCTACTCTTACTTCATGGCATAATTCATCATTAAGGTATTTTAGTACATCATTTAAATTTACTTATAAAATATACAAGGTATAAAGGTACTTGTGTCAGCTAAGGGTATAAATAACATTATTTTACTTTCCTTTAACATAGGAAATATCCTTGTCAAAATTATTTACAAATTCCAATTAACTGCATTGGTGTACATTCTAATCATTCTATGTAAACAAATGTTTTAGGATCTTATGATTATATTTCACCTTAGAACATTTTCCCAAAGATAGTGTTTCAACTACTTCAAATAAAAAACTATGGAAAAATTCACCATATCATTGTAGTATAGTTTATTTCATTCTCTTTGATGTTTTGTGACTCATAATACACCACTTTATCATCCTGAGTCAAAATTACACCAAAGCCTTCCTTATAAACATTAGCCTAGATTTCAAAATTACCAATAACATTAGGAACAAAAATTAAAAGTAATTTAGTTAACAACACTTTAATATTTTTTAAAGTATCTTCACATTAAGCGGTCTAAACAAATTTATTACCCTTACATTGCAATGAAATTATGGGGTTGGCTATGTTGGAAAAATTATTCTGAAAACTATGATAGTAACTAGTCATGCCCATAAAATTGAGTAGTTAATGTACATTAGTAAGGGGTAGACCACTCTTTAATATATTCTATCTTTACAGGGTCTACACCGATACCATATTTAGAGATGATGTGTCCCAAATAGTGAATTAAAGATTGAAATAAAACACATTTGGGAAGTTTAAAATATAATTTATGTTACCTAAGTTGATGCAAGACTAATCATAAGTGTTGTTCATATTCAACTAAATTCTTAGAATAAATAAAAATATCATCTAATGAGACAAGAATAAGAATATCAAGGAAATCATTGAATATAATATGCAACAAATTCACAAATGTACTTGGTGTATTTTTAAAGCCAAAAGGTATCACAATGAACACATAATGACCATACTGATCTTGAAAATTTATTTTATAAACATATTCTTACTTTATTTTTAGTTGATGATAACCTAACCTCAAGTCAATCTCAAAAAATATTGTTGACCCCTTCATTTGATCAGATATATTATCTATATTTGGCAATGGATAATGATTTTTTATTGTTACCTTATTAAACACACAACCTAAAAGTTACATAGTTATTATTTACAAAGACAATTGGAGCACCCAAAGGAGGCACATTTGGCCTAATGATTGCATTTTCAAAAATTTATTATAGCTGAAATTTTGATTCCTATAGCTTAGCCACATTCATCTAATAAGGATACTTACATGTAGGGACAAATAATGGCATAACATAAATGGAAAACTCAAACTCATATTTATGAGGAAGTCGATGTAGTCTTTGATGAAAAACATCCAAAAACACCTTTATAAAATGGAAGTATTGGTAGGCTAGTTATTTATCATTATGTAACTCTTTCATTTAGGCTACATAAAGCCTACAACCCTTTCATATGCCCTTTCTAATTTGCAAAGCTAAAATTAACTTCTATGCTTTAGGCTTTTAGATGCCTTGTATTTTTATGAACTTTCCCAAATCATTGACGCATTACACCACTTTACCAATATAATCAAGTGTTTATTTATACTATTGTAATCTATCCCAAAGATAATAGTCTAATAACCTAAAGGGTATAAACATAAACTTATATTGGTTCTAAATGTTGAAGTGTTGTGTTCACACTAGCTAGTGGTTTGAGTCATTTTTAGACCAATTTTTTTTATCATGTTTACACCTACTTATGGAGTTAAGATTGATTTTGAGTTATGTTATATTCATAGGATTGTTTTGTTTGTGTGTACAAAAAATATTTTATTGCACACATATTTTAACAATCCACTTATATTTGAGTTGTTTACAATAACAAAGTGATTATTGTAAAACCAAATCTTTTCCCTATTTGTTTGGAATTCCTTGTGTTTCTCATTAGTGTATGAGAGAGAGGAATCTAAAACTTGTATTTCGTTCTTGAGAGATAGTAATGAGGAGACTAGATTTTGCATAATATATGATATTGTTTTTCTCTAGTAGTGGTGTGTAGGAGTATCCTATGACTTCATGAGTGCATATAACATTCAATCATGTTATTAGAGCACCTCTAATCAACTAATACTCAATGTCTTATGTATTTATCACTTGTTCTCGGTTATGTGGAAGTTTTAGAAGAGTTTTTCATTTTTACAACCTATATATAGGCCATATAATGTCTTATCTTACGTGTATTCCTTATGTAGGACATATTATTTTACATATGTAGTGCATTTACAAACTGTACAAGTAAATTGTTGTAGATACAAGCTCTTTTAGCTCATGTCATATATTCTATTAAGTTTGTTTTTGAGTATATCCATTATCATATCTCCTTGTATTTTCATTATAGTGAATTTATTACATGCATTTGGTTTGCATTCTTTTGATCTATATCAATCATCAATGCATTAGATCATCCATACTCTCCATCAAGATCTAAATGAAATTATCACATTGAAATGTAAATGACATTGAGATCTATGTAATATTTTCATTGGCTTCTTCCCATCATAATTTTTTATCCTCCTTATCAATATAATATATCGTCTAGTCATAGCACCTCTAAAGCTGCATACATTTGGTTTGACCTTTTAGAGTTCATTCAGCCCAAAATCCATAAATTTAAAGGATACAAACCATTTTTATGAATTTTCAATATCTTATTGGTCAAATTTCTCACCATTGTAATATAGTTTTTTGGTCTACCCATATGGTTTTGGATTTGGGTACCAAAGTGTATTTACAATAGGGTATCTTCATTTACAAGCCCTATTATATTCTCTTGCAGCTTTGCTTCATACTACAGTCATGGCTCACAAGATCACCATTATATTCTTAACTTTATATGTCATTGGATTCGAGGTTGAGTTCTTAGAGGTAGCAGTATCCAAAAACATTTAGTTCTTGTCTTATTGAATGTGACACAAGATGCTTTGAATCCAACCCTCATCTTGGCTCTCCTTTACAACAAAATCTTGGTAGATTACTAGATTTCTGCATTATATCTATATTTGTGATTGAACCTTACTTAGAACATGTAAAAATAACCACATAGCACCAACAAACCATTAATGTTTCCCAATTGTTGGGTTTGACAAAACCTCCAACTCTCTCCTATTGGAAAATTGTCAACCATTCAATGTTAATACTTGCTCCACACATGGCCATGTATCCCTAAAATATAGGTTTGTATGGTACTTTATTATTTCAAATTTTAATGTTTTTAAAACTTTAAATTAAAATTCCTTAAAAATATTTCTTAATAGATTAATAGTAGAGTTGGCATAATTTTTTTTCTTATACCATTCAAATTCAAATTTTGGGAGTTCTTGAGATCGAGCACCACCCCTTACACCCTTTTTATAAAACAAATAATTATAAGTGGACTTTTTATTAAAAGAGATGAAATATTTTTGTGGGGAGTTTTTTAAATGTTTTGAAATTAAATTAAAGTGGTGGAACTTTTATTTAAAAGGGCAAAAATTTGTCAGTGGAGAAAATTATTTATAAAGAGGTGGCCATTTACTATCAATGTGGTCATTTGCATTCAGGGGCAATATCTTTTATGGGGATATATTTTATAAAATTAACAGATATATTTTGATGTGAATAACAATTTAATTATTGAGACCAATATATTTATTAGGATACCATTCATTCATTATCATTTGTAAATACTAGATGATGAGGTTTGGTTTGATAGGAGGTCAGATCCTCTCACACGTAAACAAATATTTTTTGGATTTCAACTTCATTTTTGAAGGTTGTTTTTATTTTACTTGACACCAATTATACTCCTTTCACTTGTGGACACATTTTTAGAAGAGTTTATCATATTGTTTTGTGTGCTTGTACCTTTTTTGGCCATGTGTTTTACTCATAAATTTATTTTTGGTAATAATCGATGTCCCTCTTTGGCCATTTTAAATATTATTGGTTTTTTCATCTTTGGATATGAATTAATGTATGTTTTAAACCCTTAGTTTTTTAAACCACACCACATGGAAAACCAAAATGCAGATGCACTTTTAGATGAAGGGATTTTGGAATGTTGTTCTTGGTGACTTTCCCATTTTTTAGATAAGGCCAATAGTGTGTATTTTGAATCCTTCAAAAATGAGGAACTTTTGTTTATTTGCCTCCATGTTTATAAATTTTTTGAAACTCATATTAATCATGCCATGCCACCTAAGGAAGATGGGAACACTATTTCAACATTTTTTGATGAGTTATCTTCACCTCCCATTATTTATCTTCCTTCTCCTCCCTCTCATAGTGAGGATTCATCTATTGTTGGTGTTGATGATGTTTCTCCATCATCTTCTCCCATTTGTGATGGTGTAATTCCTTATAGTGATTTGAATGAGAAATATTTATCATCTCCTTCTCCTCCTATCAATTCTATTCCTCTTTCTATTGTTAGTGATGACACATTTTCTAAGGATTAGACACTTTTACTACATATTCCTACTGCTCATGATGTAGATTTGATTATTGTGGTCACTTGGATAAGGTACCTTCACCTCCTCCACCTATGGATGCAAATGCTTATAAACTGATTCTCCTATTTTTTATTTTGGTATGATTGTTTACCACACCCTATCAAGCCTTAAGTAACCCATTGATCCTATGACCTCTTTCCTGGCACATAAGGATGAAAATATAAAACTCATGATGAAAAATTATCTTTTGTGTTACCTAATTCATGGAAAGGATGTCCTCATTTGTTATATATAAAAGAAACTCATTGACATATAACATCAATCTAATACCCCATCATGTTGTGTTATTATATCTAGTACACATCCACTTAATGCACTTTTATAGTGTGATCTACCAAATTTTGAGAAACCCATTATTCATGTTGCTCTTATTATTTTAAATGATATTATTGTGCCTATTATTGTTGTACACTCTACATATCCCACTCCAGTTTCATCTTCGTATGTTCTTAATTCTTTTGAGTATAATACCATTGGCTTTGGATCCTACATATTCCATTCCATGGGTCACACTACCAGACTTGTGGGTATTAGGAACCATTTATAGGGCATTATTTGCCCTACCTAACCTATTATGTGGATTGATCATCATGGCATTAGTTATGAGGTAAGTGTTTCATCTTCATTAGGACCTATTGATATAGACCCATAATTTGTTCACTCCACTCATCATGAGGATATTGAGCTACATATGGAATTTTTTTCACCTTCACTTAGGCCTAATAAACCTAATATTATAGTGATGAGACATGATCTACCTAACACTTGTTTGGATATTACCTCACATTTTTTCTATGGAATTTACACCAACTCATATGAATGCATCTTCATACACCATTTGTGTTCATTTTGGTTGTATTTATGATTGTTCTTAGTAGAATCAAAAAAAATATTTAAGAGGACTCGATAGGCAAGGTTCCTCCACCATTCAGATACTTTAACTACACATTACTCTACCTACCTTTTGATGGTCCTTGGTTGTTTGATCTCCTTATTTGGTAGATGTGTTTTTGGATCCTACATATCTCATTTAATATATCTCATCTTCTACTAAATGCATTATGAGATTTTTTGTGTCACTTAGTTAGATTATTATCATATGGGACCTTTATTTGTAGACACACTAAGAGTAATGGAGATTTTTATACATGTTTGTATGCTATATATTGAGCACTTTCCTCTTTATTTTTTAATTCTCCCATACCCACTAGGGAATATTATTGATATATTTATATGTGTATTTGATGTTGACAGTCTCCTTCATATTTGTTATAGATTTTTATCTCCTTCTAAAGAGTAACTAGTCTAGTACTACTCAAAGTCAAGATTTTAGTATTTTTTACTAGGACTAGGCCACTCATGTAGATATGTTTATTTTGAGTCACTAAACCCACTTCAGTATTATGGGGTGGGGGTGTGTGCATATAGTAATTTAGGTGTTGTGCTTCTTGATATCCCTTAGCACACAACATTGTCTTTCAAAGGAATTTGATTGAGTGCATATTTTGTTTGATGGGCTCCATTCCATCAAGTACACCTACTAAAGGCTTGTGTTGATATTTTTGATTTGTGATTCTTTGGATGCCTTTCATCATATGTTCTATTTTTCACTCTCACTTTGGTTTTACTAGTTTTTGAGTACCTTATGGTGATGCATTTCATACATGGTGACCCTTTTATCCCAATTTGTAATTAGTTTGTTTTATAGAGTTAATCTCACATAGATTACTAGTTCCTATTTGACTTGGTAGGCATATTGACTTGAAATCCATGTATTCCCATAAGATGGATTAGTTACTATAGGGACATTGTATTTTATTATGAGTTGTACATGAGTACCTAATTAGGTCTAGTTGGCGAGACCCATTTTGTCTACATCCTTTCTCTTTTATCACTCCTTATTCTATACTAAATGTAGGGTGTTCTAGTGGTCTTATTCACACTGGTTAGTGGTTTGAGTCATATCCAAACTAGTTTTGTTTTTAGATATGTTTACAACCACTCATAGAGTTAAGCTTGATTTGGAGTTTTGTTGTATTTTTTGGATTATTTTGTTTAGTGAACAAACAATATTTTGTTGTGCACTTATTTTTAAAATCCACATATATTCAATTTGTTCACAAAACAAAAAGTGGTTGTTGTGAAACCAAATATTTTGCCTATTTATTTGGCACTACTTTTGCTTATCCTTAGTGCCCAAGAGAGAGGAATCTATAGATTGTATTTTATTCTTGAGAGAAAAAAATGAAGACAATAGATTGTGCATAACATCTGAGATGGGTTTTTTTTTTGTAATGGTTTGAAGGAGTGATATTATAGTTACATGTGTTTATATAACATTCCATCATTAAAAACACCTAATTTTAACTCAACTTGTTAAAAACATTGCCAAATTATCACTTTTTTGTCTGTACCAAAATTGACCTCCCAACCTTATCTTATTTGAATGTGTTTGACATTACATATATTTAAAATAATTGGATAAATATAACTATCTATTGCACCTAAAATAATTAGAATAGAAATAGACAAACAAGCTAAATTGCCTATGGTTTTAATAGGTGTGGCTTGAAAATCAATGTTTTGATTATCTACAACTACATACACCCTAAGATTGGTTTATTTTCCAAGTTTCAATGTGGGATGGAAATTGATGTAATGATTATAATGACATTTTCATTATTCAATAGTCTTTTGATGTGACATAGGAACAATATTTTCTCAAGTGGCCTGTCCATGTTAATTATTTTGTGTTTGTTCTTGAAAGACCTCATCTTTGGAGAATTTTGGTTTTTAAATTTATTGTTTTGACCTTGAAATTTTTTAAAACTACTACTAATTATATTTAATCTATGGTTATGATCATATTTATTTAAATTTTTTGGTGATGGAGTAATATTATTTTCCTTAGATTATTTTTTATTTAGTTTAAAATCTTATCTTACTTTTTATCAAGACTTGTCTTTCACTTTTGCCCTCTAAGAAGATTCAATGGTAGATACCAAAGTTTTTGGGTTGGTCATATTGACATCATACATCAATATGCCTTTTATTTCTAGCCTAAATTTTTTTAATTTTGTTTCTTTGTCATGTATATAGTATATATGATGCAATAGGTTCAAAAACTTGTTTTCATGCTTAGAAAAAATCATATTTTATTATTTCAATAATTGAAAATTACTTATCTTTTGTTTCTTAAAATTGTCACTCAAATATATTTTTTAAAGCTATCTTCTAAATTTCATCTATGTAAGACTCAAGGGATAATATGTAACAAACCCGCTAGGTTAGACATAGAAATGTCTGAATTTTATTTTAATTTAATACATATACCAAATATAAATTACACCATAAGAATCCATAAAAACCATAATAAATACACAAGGTGAGAATAGAAACAAGCATAATATATCAAATAATACTAATCTCTAAAATCATGAGAGTACACATCATAATGTAGATACAAAAAGTAATTGCATTAGCTTAGCTATAAATGAAACAAATCTACAACCACTGCTATTGATTTACAATTACAAGTAATTATAGTTATTCATGATAGTATTCAATGATAAATAAAATACAATAAAATGTACATATAGATACATGGCTCCTTAGGGCATGACTTCTACAAACTCTCTAGTATTTGTGGCAATCTCAACTATCATCTCAATAGTAGTAATAGTGTGGGGAGGGAGAGCATCATCTAAACACTTTTTCACACCAACCAAAAACCAATCATCCCCCATATAATCTCCCATCAGAGAAAGGTCATCCCTTCATGGATGAGTAGATAGTGATGGTGTAGGAATCCGGAGAGACTAGTAAGTACCCATGTGTTATATGATTATAAAATGAAAATGTAGTGTATGATATAAATACATTCTATTACAATATATCACAAAAAAATGTGAATCATACTCATGAAATGATAATGTATCACTCGACATACGTTGGCTAAAAGTTTTTAAAATCATAAATAATAATGATCTAGATCAATCAAATTCATACACACCACTTGAGTGGACTGACTTTATCTATCATTATGAGACTAGTAAGCCAGTGAAGTCTATCTCACTCATTACATAAAATTAGTAATATAGATTGGTCAAATATAACACAACCATAAGATTAATTTAATTTACATCATATTAACACATACTACTAAATATAAGATTACCCAAAGCATACATTTATTCCATCAAATGTAAGAATAAATTTTACATTATTTCTATCCCATACTAGAAATAGTGACTAAAATCTATACCACCTAGGTAAAATATACATAATTGTAGATTTCAATAACCATAATTATTTTCCAAACAACCTACACCTATGATAACCTATATTACCATAGTCTATTATTCTAAGACATAACTAATAAATTTTCTAAAAGAAGTCATATAAATTAGTCTTAATACATGGATAAATAGGTGTTATACAAGTAACTATATATAAAAATCAATTCATCATTCCCATGGACCATAACAACATACCAACACAACATTTTCTAAACTCTTAAAGTTTTCATGCATACACAAGTCTTACCAATTAAAAAACACACATTATCCACAACAAAAACTAACATGTATATAGTAAAATAGTTAAATGTAGATATGAGTTTAAGTATAATAGTAATAGTATGTACCACTCAGATATAATATACGTTAATATTGTAGTACCTTATGATATCTCATACTATCATAGGTTCCCAACTACATAACAACAAATAATCCAAACTTATGATTTTCAAGACTCAACCTATCGATGTAGATAATACCAAATAAATAATATAGAATTATACCACTTGGGTATACCTTAAATTAAACTACATTCAAGCATAACAAAGTATCACAACATATAAATATGCATCATGATGCATCATTATGTACTAAGTATAGCTAAACATTTATTCATATTAACACACTCATAGTATGTAATGCACACAAGTATTTCATATTGAATACATATGATTAAGAAACATTCATATTATTAATAGTAAGTTAGATAATTCATACACTTGTTATGACTTTACATTCTAATGACTCATATACTTCTTAAGAGATTGTTCGAAAGGGTTATGGTTCTTGATTCCTATGTAACTTAATGACATATTCAAATTATCTAATGAATTACAAGTATAATCTTTATATACTAGCACTTGTACATCCTAATATGTACCACATGTAGGCATTCTAATGATATACAGTTTCTAAACCATGGTTTAGTTTATAAAGCATAACTATTAATCATAAAAATAAACTAATGAACTAGTTATAAATAAATGGAACACACTTTTCATACAATTGTTAGAAAAAATAGAACTTCATTTTCCCAAAACATAAGTAATATAGTTCCACAACCAATTTATATTTGGGGGTTTACAAGCAATCACTTGCTATCTTTTTTAAATCCTTTCAATTTTTGGTTAAAATATATTTTGAGAATATTAACTAAAAATATCAATCGTCACGGTTCTAATTATGTAAATAGTCGTAACTTAATACAATGTCATATTCAGTGTGGCATGTTTTCTTATATCAAGAAATCTAAATGTTCCACTAGTTTTTAACCCATGAAAAGAGATAGTTATGTTTTACCCATACGACTCCATTCACACAATGTTATGGTTATTTGTACAAGAATGCCAAAGAATCTAGTTTTGTATCACTACTCTCAAACCTTAGTTACCAATTCAAGGTTCATGCCCAATAAGCAATATAAATCTGATGTCACTATAGTTTTATAAGCAATCTATTAAAAGACTAGAAAGTTTATAATAAAGACCCAATTTAATTTGTTGTATAAATCAAACTACAAATCCTATCTGAGTTCTACTAAAAATGATAGATGGTTATAGTTTTCTGCTAATATTTTTCCATGTAAAAGGTATATTTACCTATAATCTAGATTTATACCTCAAGATTCACATTTTACCACCATGTCACAGATAATAAGATTTTGTTGTCTAGCTATATTTAGCTAACAAAAATATTTAGCTAAGAAATACATTTAACTAACATCTAATTTATTTACTAACATTTTAGTTATAAAACTATATTCTATTTCTAGTCAACACAAGGAAATATTACTTATTACTTTCCAAAGAATCACTTATATTTATCTACTTGTCTTAAATAGGCATCCATCATTGCTATGCTGGCTTAAAAAAATTTAAAATGGTTTTTAAATTTTTTTTTCTAATAAAAACATGCTTATACATTGTTTCCTAACACCCAAACCAACTAGAAAAGAACAAACCGATGCTTTAAAAAAATATTAATAGATAATCTATATAAATATGACTTTAATGCCCAAATTAATAACATAATTTTATAAAAATTTTAGGAATGTTTTTAAAAATTAAGTCAATGCCTTAGAAGAATTTTTTTATTATTATTAAATACTAGGTATAATTTGTATATACTATCATATTCACATCATAATATGCATCACATGTAGGTATTCTAATGCTATGGAATTTCTGAACCACAGTTTAGTGTTTTAATCCTAACTACTAAACATAAAAATTAATGAATGAAATAGTTATAAATACATGGAACACACTTTTTATATAATAGTTAAAAAAATTAGAACTTTATTTTCCCAAAACATAAGTAATCTAGTTCTATAATGAATTTATATTTGGGGGTTTACAAGAAATCATTCTTTATAGCTATTCAATTATTTCAATTTTCTATTAATATATCTTTCAAGAATATTAACTAAAGAAATGAATCCCATGGTTCTAATTATGTAAATAGTCATAACTTAATACAATGTCACATTTGAGGTGTTGGGTTTTCATTTATCAAGGAATCTAAAGGTTCCACTAGTTTTTAACGCATGAAAAGAGGTAGTTATGTTTTAACCGTACGATTCCATTTACACAATGTTATTATTATCTATACAATAATGGCAAAGAATCTAGTGTTACCTTACTATTCTCAAACCATAGTTACCAGTTCAAGTTTCATGCCCAACAAGTAATATAACTCTAATATCATTATAGTTTTAGAATAAATCTATCATAAGAATGAAAAGTTGATAATAAATCCCTTATTTAATCCATTATATAAATCAAGTTATAAATCTTATCTAAGTTCTGCTACAAAGGATACATAGTTATAGATTTCCACTAATAATGTTTCTATGTAAAATGTATATTTACATATGATCTAGATTTATACCTCAAGATTCACATTTTACCACCATGTCATAGATAATAAGATTTTGTTATCTAGCTATATTTAGCTAACAAAAATATTTAGCTAAGAAATAAATTTAGCTAACATTTAATATACTTACTAACATTTTAGTTATAAAACTATATTCTATTTCTAGTGAACATAAGGAAATATTACGTATTACTTTCCAAAGAATCACTTATATTTATCTACTTATCTTAAATAGGCATCCATCATTGCTATGCTATCTTAAAACAATTTAAAATGGTTTTTAAATTTTTTGTTGCTAATAAAAATATGCTTATACATTGTTTCCTAACACCCAACTAGCAGGAAATGAATGGAGCAACACTTTAAAATATTCTTAATGAACAATCTGTATAAATATGACTTCAATGCCCAAAGGGATTTAATAAAATAATTTTCTTAAAATTTTAGGATTCTTTTTAAAAATTAAGTTGATGCCTTAGAAGAAAATACTATTTTCTAATCAAATCCTTCAATGAAAGAAAAATCATCACAAAACCCATATCTCCATACTTAGTGTATAATTTCTAACATATAATTATTTTTACACAAACCAGTTGATAATAGAAATAATACTTATTATATTTTGTAACTAGATGCCTCTACTACCACCATATAATAGTATTTTCATGAAATCTACAGAAAAAAAAAGTTATTTATAGTTTTTTTTTCAAATATTAAACTAGTAGGACAATAGATCGATGCTCAAAGAGAAAAGTCTAAACCAAATATGGATTTGAAGGAGATATTTAATAGAGGTAAAAGTGAAGTGGTGCATAAAAATTGAGTGTCCAATCAGGATCAATTATGCCTTGAGCTTTCGATCTAGGGAATGCAATAAAATTGAAATGGAAATATATATCCACAATTATTTGAATATGCTCAAATGGACTGGAAGGGCAACACCCCAAGGATTAAATCAATTCTATTTATAAACTAGATTTATTACATATGTATTGCAATGCCAATACATGGTAAAATATTTTACGGTTCAGCTAATTAAAACATATTAATTTTAGATGTAACACATTAATTCTTGATATAACACTTAGATCATAAATTATAACAATCAGAACATACCTTATCTATGGTTCAACTGACTGTACGATGTTTGAGTCTTAAACTAGCTTATATCTAAAAGCATACAACTGTTTATTCGATTATATTATATGGATGCCTTATTATTATTATTATTATTATTATTATTATTATTATTATTATTATTATTATTATTATTATTATTATTATTATTATTATTATTATTATTATTATTATTATTATTATTATTATTATTATGTGTGTGTGTGTGTATGCATGTATGTATATGTATATGTGTATATGTGTGTAATAGGTTAGAATCAAATTTGTAACTTATCCATATAGACTAAAATATAATTCATACGTCATATATGGCAGTGCCTAAACTATGACAAACTTTCTATATATATATATATATATATATATATATATATATATATATATATATATATATATATATATATTATTGGTTATAAAATAAAGAGGGTATTTTACAAAAATAGTTGGCATTTCTAGTAATATAGAGTATCTCTATTCATTTTAAATTTAGTTCAACGCAAGATAACAATCAAATACCATTTAAAAATGAATATTATTGCTTGGATTTAATCTTCTTACCCATAATTTAATAATATTATCCCACTCACAATTAAGATCAATAAACATTGAATTTAAAGACACCACCTACAAATAAAATTTGCATATTGATCTTTTGTGCTTCTTTTCCTCCACACTGCATCTTTACTTCTTTCTTTTCCAATGCATAGACTATGAAAATCATCTTTCATTCTCTCTCTTAAATAGAAAATAGATAATTTTTTTTTCAAAATTTTGTTTTTGTTTTCTTTTTATTTTTGCTAATTAAGACCTATAGTTCTCTTGTTTTTAGTTTTTTCCTAAATTTGTAATTCAATTTTTCTCTTTTTTTTTTTTAATTTTAATGTTTTTTATTTTTAAAACAATTCTTTTTTATATATTTTAATATGAAATTCTAATTTTATATTAAATTAATTTAACATTTATTTACACTGTAGCAATTTAATGCTAAAATCATAAATAGTAGCCTGTATTAAATTTTACCTTTATTAAATTTTCCTCTACATGTATTAATGACACATTAGGATAAGCACACAAAGGAATTTATTTTTATAATTTACAAACATCAAAATAAATCATTTATAAATGCATCTCTATAATCACTAACTATTATGTGTGTGTGCAAGGTTTTGCCATCTCTATATAGACCTTCAACATCTCCATCTACACCACCCTCTCTGATGATGCTCTCCCTTTAGTATGCTTGAGTGATGAATTCTCCTTCATCCACCTCACAACATGTAGATAATTGGATCATATCACATGATAATCATAAATGATTAATATATATCTAAAATAATACATTCATATGCTTAAAATATAAATGTATACATAAACCAGTTCATAATGAACAATTATGTATTATAACTTAACTAACATTATATTATCCTAAAATAGCAAAAATCTCAAGATTAATTAAAAATATAACCAATTATAAGATTTCAATTGAAAATATCCATGGATAATCTAATAAGTTTGTCTAGTAATGAATTGGGATGTAACATCATTTTCTGCTAAAGCTAGTCATCATCCCCGATGGCTCTTATTCAAAGATAAGTTTTCAATAATTTTTTTTAGCAAAACAATAACATGATATACCATTTCAAACTAAAAAAATAATTGGAAAATTACATGTAGAACTCACCATGGTTCCTTCAAGTTGAACTACTACTGAAGTATTTGTCCTATAAGATCTTACTCAATAACATCTCCTAATTAGGCAAACTCAGTTAGGATTATTACTTACTTTGATTGATTCTATCATGACCACCCCAGGGTCTAGAATCATCAAGATAAGCCTATATACTATAGAAATGACCACTTTTACTACATTGAAGAGTTCCACATATCTTAGTGAAAGTCCACTAACTTCTTAAAACACATAAGATCATCATGCTAGTCAAAGTAAATGACTAGGGAGAGCTTCACAAAATATTCCATCCCTCAACACATCTCTCTATCCTAAAGAGTGTTTTTCTCATCCTGGAGAAAATTAATTAGGGAGCTTAGTAAGATTAATGTGTATAAATTAATACTATCACTACTTCACATAGCTCTTGATAAGTATAATGATGAATAGAAACTAGAAATACTATATTTTCAATGTATACAAAATCATGAAATACCCATCCATAGTATACATGTGTATGGCTATATGATTAAATTTGATAAGCTTTACCTATCAAATCCTGGATTCAATAAGTCCATATATTAGATGCAACTCAATAACAACTAAGTCAATTTAAGGCTAAGTAGGATACCATCCTATCGCTTATAACTCACATTCCTAATTTACCACTCTTCCCTTAGATCTCCATGACCTCCTATACCCTCCTCCCTTCTAGCAAAAGGTATAAAATTTTCTCTTCAAAATGACATGCATTAAGAAAAATAAATCAATATCAATATAGTCAAGAGTGAATAATAACATAGTAATTATAATCATCTTATATATATATATATATATATATATATATATATATATATATATATATATATATCAAGGTTTGCCATCTTACATGGTTTAAAATCACAAGTTACATAAATTAGTGTCTCTAAAGAGTCATAACTGAAAAGTAGAAAGCTATCATTTCAAAAAATCCTACTTAACCAATATTATAAGTATGGTATTACAATCTATTTTCATAATCAAGAGAGAGATATGCCAACCATAAAGATGTGTCCATCCATCCAATCTTAAAACATCTCTCTCACCAAGAGAAGAGAACATTCTCTCACAAATTTCAAGGGAGTATAGTCAAACAACATTCAAAAATAATTCTTATTTAAGAGAATATTAAATCGTCATCATAATAATGTCAAAATAGAATGAGATAATAAAAAAACTTCACCTCTAAGTTAACTAAGAGAGGTGACACTTCTTCTTAAACCATATATCTTAAGAGAGAAATATTCATAAACAAACTCCTAACACAAGGTAATTATCAATAAATACAACAACACTCTAGTAATAAGATCTCCACCACCCTTAGGTGGTACTAAAAGATATGTAAATGAAGTTAAAGCACATAAATTTAGATAAGAAGCATCCAAAACCTATTAAACATTGACAAAACTCAATGGCAAAGATAATTTGATATAAAAGAAGGACATAATCCTACTCAAGGTGTTCGATCTAGGTGATCAAACTAAGGTAAAAATATTTTATTCATAACTCATGAACTATACTATATACCCATCTACCCAAACCTCAAATACAATCATCACCATTGGGACACTCAATAAACCAATCTCCTAAACAACTCAAAGGGGTTCAAGTGCTCTTAAGAGTACACACTCAATGTTCGATACACATTTTATGAATGTCACAAAACTCCAATCATGATGTAACATGGTTATGCATTGAGACACCACAAGTGAAAATAATAGTGTAAAACTTCATGTCATTAGGTTTACAAGAAATGAAAATGCTAATGGACTCATTAAGTCCTAGTGTTTGAGCCATAGCTCAGATACTACATGTAACAATCCCATTGGGTTAGACATATAAATACATGATTTTATATAATTTAAAATATATACTAAATATAAATTACACCATGAGAATCCATATAGACCATAATAAATACACAAGTTGATAATAGAAAAATTCATATTACATCACATAATACTGATCTCTAAAATCATGAGGGTACAGATCATAATGCAAATACAAAAACTAATTATGTTAACTTAGTTACAACTAAAACAAGTCTACACCTACCATTATTGATTTAAAATTACAAGTAATTATAACTTTTCATGATAATACTCAATGATAAATATATTACAATATAATGTACATATAGATACATGGCTTCTAAGAGCCTGAGTTCCCTAGACTCTCAAGTATTAGTGGGAATCTCAACTATGATCTCAATAGTAATAATATTATGGGGAAGGAAAGCATCATACAAGAAATTTTTAAAAACAATCATAGACTAATGATCCCCCATATAATATCTCATGGAATGGCCCTACCTTCATGGATGAGTACAATGTGATGGTGCAAGAATCCAGAGAGACTAGCAAGTATCCGTGTGATGTATGATTCTACAAAAAACATGTAGTGTATCATACAATTTATTCAATTATAATATATCACACAAACATGTGAATCATACTCATGAAATGTTAATGTATCACTAAACATAATTTATCCCAAAGTTTTACAAATGATAAATAATAATGGTCTAGATCAATCAAATTCATACACACCACTTGATCAAACTACCTTTATCTATCATTGTGAGACTAGTAATCTAGTGAAGACCATCTCACTCCTTATTATGAATCAATAATGCAGATTGGTCAAATATACATAATTTACATCTTATTCACATATATAATCAAACTAGATGTTAAACATAAGAGTAATCAAAGCATATATTTATTCTATCAAATTTACGAATGAATCTTACATTATTTATATCCCATACTAGAAATAATGACTACAATAGATACCACCAAAGTAAAATATATAAAACTATAGATTTCAACAACCATAATTATTTTCCACACATACTACACCTATAAGAATCCATATTACCATAGTCTAGTATTCTAAGACATAATTAATAGTTTCCCCAAAAACAATCATATAATGTAGTCTTAATACATAAAAACATAAGCATTATATAATTAAATATATATAAAAATCAAGTCATCATTTCCATGGAACACAATAACATACCAAAACAATATTTGATAAAATCTCAAAGTTTACATGCACACATACATAAGTTTTACCAACTGAACAACACACACTATCTGTAGCAATAGACAACATGTATATAGTAAAATAGTCAAATGTAGATATTATTTAATCATAATAATAAAAATATGTACCACCTAAGTATAATATACTTTTATACTATAATAAATTATGATATCTCATACTATCATAGGCTTCCAAATACATAACAATACATAATCCATACTTATGATTTTAAAGACTCAATTGATCCATGTGGATAATAACAAGTAAACAATATAGAATTATACCACCCTGGTATACCTTAAATTAAATTGCATTCAACCATACCAAGTTATCCCAACATATAAACATGCATCTTGATGCACCATTGTGTACTAAGTATAGCTAAACATTTATTGATATTAACACACTCATAGTATGTAATGCACATAAGTATTTCATACTGGATATATATGATTAACAATCATTCATATTATTAATAGTGAGTCCAATAATTCATATACCTGTTATGACTTTACATTCTAATGACTCATATAATTATAAGAGATTATTCTAAAGGGTTATGGTTATTGATTCCTATGCAACTTAATGACCTATTCAAAAAATATAATGAATTATAGTTATAATCATTATATACTAGCACTTACACATCCAAATGTGTACCACATATAGGTATTCTAATACTATACAATTTTTAAGTAATAATTTCGTGTTTTAATCATAACTAATAAGCATATAAATAAATTAATGAAATATTTGTAAATACATGGAACACACTTTGTATATAACTATTAGAAAAACTATAAATTCATTTTCTAGAAACACAAGTAATCCAATTCCACAACCAATTTATAATTGGGGGTTTATAAGCAATCATTCACTATATTTATGCAATCTTTTTAATTTTTCATTAATACATATTCTTAGAAGATTAACTAAATAAATCATTCACCATGGTTCTAATTATGTAAATAGTCGTAACTTTATACAATGTCACACTCTATGTGGTAGGTTTTCATATATCAAGGAATCTAATGGTTTCACTAGTTTTTAACCCATGAAAAGAGGTAGTTATGTTTTACCTATATGACTCCATTGACACATTATTATGTTTATCTATATAATAATGACAAATAATCTGGCTTTGCCTCACTACTCTCAAACCTTAGTTACGAATTCAAGGTTTATGCCCACCTATCAATATAACCTCTAATGTCACTATATTTTAAGAGTAAATCTATCACAAGATCAAAAAGTTTATAATAAATCCCCATTTTAATCTGTTATATAAATAAAGATACAAATCCTATCTAAGTTATGCTAAAAATAATATATAGTTATAGATATTTGATAGTAATGTTTCCATGTAAAATGTATACTTACCTATGATCTAGATTTATACCTCAAGATTCACATTTTACCATTATGTCAACGATAATAATATTTTGTTATCTAGCTAAATTTAGATTAAAAAAAATATTTAGCTAACAAATGCATTTATCTAACATTTAATATACTTACTAACATTTTAGTTATAAAACTATATTCTATATCTAACCAAGACAAGGAAATCTTACTTATTACTTTCCTAAGATTCACTTATATTTATCTACTTATATTATATAGGCATCCATCATCACTATGTTGGCTTAAAACAATTTAAAATGGTTTTTAAATTTTTGGTTTTAATAAAAACATT
>JARHVA010002557.1:1245000-1330000 GCA_037957365.1 Torreya grandis | reverse complement strand
ATAAGGCATATACAACAAATCCTTGTAATACTTCAATGTATTTCCAATATACCACATCTGATTTGTAATAAAAAAATATTTCCAAGAACTTGATAAGTCTATATTATATAAAACACACTCTAATCAGATGATTAATCCATTTCATTTTACTATAGCCAATAAACACACTTCAGTCATAAAACCATTAAATTTATGGCCATCACAAGATTCATAGTATGTAACTCATAATTAGAAGATAAAATATAATTATTTTCAAGAATATAAAAATAAATAATAAAATAAAAAATTTCATAACCACATCTTAGGAAATAATGACCCTAAGACTACTATCCATATAGTTAATATGTAGAAAACACTATTATACATGCAATATAAATTAATGATCATTCAACTATGTAGATAAAGTTAACAACTTGATAATATAATCATCCATTCTCAACTGATATACATACGGATAGACATACATACATACACACATATAAAAACACACATACACACATGCATACGCATGTGTGTGTGTACACACCAACACACAAACACACACACACACACATAGATATATATATATATATATATATATATATATATATATATATATATATATATATATATATATATATATATATATATATATATATATATATATTATAAAGCATAATCTAAAACTCATAAAAACAACAAATAATATTTTTATCAACATAAAATCTGATCTACAACCTAGGTTCTACTTTGTTGGATGTTGCATGGTGATGGATGGATTAGAGAGCAGGGTGGCTCCCCATATTTGGAATAAATATAACACATTTGGGGACATAACTAATGTGACAAAAACATATAAATAGCTAAATTTTAGGGTCAAGCTAGTTTATAGGGTAGAGCTTTGTTGTGGTTTGGTTTTGTCTTGTTCTGAGCTCAAAAATGGCAAAGAAATAGTAACTTGGGTGTATCACATTTTGGGTTCTCCTTCTTCTAAGATTAGGGGATCACTTTTGGGTTTTCCTTCTTTCAAGATTAGGGAACTAGATGAAGCAATAGTATAAATATCTGATGAAGGTATTAGGTTAAACCTATTGGATTCCATGTTGGATGAAGTTGTGCTAAGCATGAAAAATACTTTGGTGGCATTTTTTTGCTTTCAGGCCAAATGTGGATCCGGTGCATAAATGGGTAAAAGATAACTAGATCATTAAAGGATTGGTTATGACCTTTGTTATGGTAGGTTGTTTTTTCCTTTTTCATTTTTCCCCTAAGGAAGACTTGATTGCGATTATTACAAATAGACCCTAGTTTTTTTATAAAGCTCACCATAATAATCTTATTTTGTGCAAATAAAAATTAGGTTTTGACCCAACTATAGATTTATGTAGATTTTCCCCAACCTAGATTAGGTTACCTAATTTACTCATGGAATTTTGGACTCCAAGGATCCTTCAAAGTATTGCCAACTCATTTGGCCAATTTTTGGCTATAGACAAGGTAACTATGCAATAATCTAGATTAACTTTTACTCGAGTTTATGTTAATGTTTATATACATGAAATTGTACCCACCCAAATCACTCTTAATTCTAAATATGGGAAGTGGATTCAATAAATTTAATATGAAAACTCTATGCCTTTTTGTGAAAATTGTGGTTTTTTTGGGCATCTCATAGATAAGTGTAAAAAACCTATTGTTAGGAGGTATGAACTAAAAGAGAAGGAAAGGATTCCTTCCAGTGTGTAATCCCCTATTTTTATTACTAGGGATTCATCAGTAAGGTTTGAATACTATAATATGGCTCAATTTAAAATAAAAAATCAGAATACCCCCTCAGTAGATCTCCACCTTCAGCATGATGAAGTAGACAAGGGAGAGTTGGCTATCCCATAGAAAACTTACCAAAAAAACAAGCCATCAATAGCTCTAAAAGACCATGGAATAGTAGATAAGGGAGAGTAGTTTGATGAGGATATTTAGTCACTTAAAAAGGAAGGAGAAATAGTGGTGGAGGAACATACATAATATCTACCTATGTTAGGAAAGGTTCAAGAGGATGAGTATACCAATGATACTTATGATATTTTTAGTGGATTTTTGGAAGAAGAATGGACTCCTTCAGACAAAGGTAGAAAGAAAAAATATGTGAAGAAGGTAGATGTAGGAAATGAGAATAAACAAGGGAGATCTTCTCAAAGAGAGACAATATTAAGGGAGGTAGCTAAAGAGGTTGCTATGAGTAGACAAAAAACTTTGGAAAACCTCTCAAGATCACAAAAATTTAAGAAATAATAGACTTATGTGGGTTTGCTTAGAAGGGAGATGTATTCTTCATTAGATTGGTATTATTTTATTTCTATCTATGAAGGTAGTTTCTTAGAATATTAGGGGATTGAATGGTCTTAACAAAAAAAATGGTTAAATTTGTAGTTTGTATAATAAATTTGATAGTCTAATGCTCCAAGAAACCAAAATGACTAAGGCAAATTTGTCTGATTCTTTAAATTATATCTAGTTGGGGTCTACAATTTGTATTAGTGCATCTCAAGGTGCATCTATAGGTCTAGCCATCCTTTTGAACCCTATTGTTTTGGTATGAGATGAGTTGATTATCCATAAAATCTTTATTTCTATCAAGTTTAGATCTTAAAATGTACAAGAAAGATGGAATCTTGTGAATTTTTATGCCCCTAATTCTAGACTAGAATGAAATTTTTTTTGGACCTCTTTAACCTCAACTTTGTCTATTTATCCTACCTCACATTAGATGTTAGTGGGAGATTTTAATACCCCACTTTATCCCTCTTAGAAATTGGGAGAGTTGGATGACTATTCAGATAGTATGGGGGACTTGGCCGGTTTTCTCTCTTGTACAAGTCTAATGGATATTGATATTGAAGGAACTAGATTTACATGGTCTAACAAAAGAATGGGAAATAATCTAATTTAGATTAAACTGTATAGGGTGTTGATTTTTATTTCTTGTAATATTCTCCCCCTTTTACAATATGAGGCCCTTCCTAGAGTGGGATTGGACCATAATCCTATAATTATCAAATGAAATATCTAGAGAAGAAGGATATCTTTCCATTTTAGGTATGAAATTATGTGGGATTCACATCTAGGTTTTAGAGATCTTACTACTCAATGGTGGAATAAGCCTATTAAAGGTAAAAATATGTTTCATCTATCCCATAAGATTAAAAATGTTAAGCAAAATGTTAGAGGTTGGAATAAATACATGTTTAGAGATATTTTCAAACACAAGGAGTTTTTATCTTCTAATCTTAAGTATATGCAAGACAAAATGGCTAAAGGTATAAATGATGTGGAGTTCTATAAACAATTGAGAAATCTGAGAGATGAGTGCCATAAAATTAATATGAGGGAAAAAACATTCTAGAAATAAAAATTAAGAATATAATGGATGATATAAGGGGATAGAAATACTATGTTTTTTTACTAGTCTACTTTAAAACATAGGAGTAAAAATATTATAAATAAAATTCAAGATGAAAATGACATTTCTATGACTGAAGATGACTAGATTGGATTGGCTACCTCAAATTTTTTCAATAATCTATTGCATAAAAATGAGTATAATAAAGAAGGTACTCAAGACCTATTAGATATCATTCCTCAAGTTATGCTTGATTCTGATATTGCAACCTTGGATAAAATGATTACAAATGAAGAAGTCAAAATAACTATTTTCTCATTTGGACCCTTCAAACCCTCTAGTCTTGATGGATTTCTTCTATATTTCATTCAATATTTTTGGGGTATTATTGGTAAGGATGTCACAACTATTGTTAAGGACTTCTTTAAATCAGGGAAGCATTTACAAGAATTCAACTCTAATTTCATTTTACTTATCCCAAAGAAAGGGGATATTATTTCCTTTAGTGATTATAGACCAATAAGTTTATGCAACACTATTTATAAAATATTTTTTAAAATTCTAATTTATAGGATTAAACCTCTATTGTAGCAAATTATTTATCATAACTATAAATTTTTTGTCCTAGGTAGATAAATTTTGGATGTATTTATTACTACACATGAGGTTTTGTACTCTATGGATCATAGAAAAAGGAAGGGATGGTTTTCAAGTTGGATATATCTAAAGTCTATATCAGAGTTTCTAGGTCCTTGCTTGAGTTCTTAAAAAAGTTTATTTTTAAAGGTAAATTACTTCAGTTGATAATAGAGTGTGTTACTTCTCCAATATATTATGTAATTTTTAATGGCTTCCCTAGAGGATTATTTAATAGTATTAGGGGTTTAATGCAAGGAGACCCTTTATCTCCTTATCTCTTTATTATTGTGGAAGCAGTTCTTGGTAGATATATAACTAGATTGGTGAATTCTAATAAGCTTAAGGGTATCAAACCAGCCTCTTCTATCCCTCCTTCTCATCAATAATTTTTTGATGACACTATATTATTTGGTAATTATTTTATCAAAGAAGCTAGGTAATGGAAAAACTTGATGAATATCTATGCAAAAGTTTTTGGTTAGCATATCAACTATGAGAAAAGTAGCCTTTACTTATTTAATACTATAGATATTTTGAAATAAAAAATTGTTAAAATTCTAGGATGTTCCAAGGCTTCCCTTCTTAATACTTATTTAGGATTACCTCTATCTGCCAAAAAAGTTTCTAATGCCTACTAGTTCAGAATGATGGAAAGAGTCCAAAATAAGTTAGATGGTTGGAAAGGCAAGTTTCTAAGCCAAGCAAGAAAGTATCAATTCATAAAAGCTTTGCTTTAGAATATTATTGTTTATTACCTTTCACTATTTAAGATACTAGCCTTTATAGTTGATAAAATAGAACAAATTCAAAAAATGTTTTTATGGTCTAGAGTTGAGGAAAGAAAGAGGATGGATCTTATTAATTTGGACACTATTAGTACAACAAAAGAGATAGGTGGATTAGGCATAAGAAAGATTAGATATTTCAACAAACCTCTTATCAAAAAATTTGGATGGTACATTATGAAAGAGGAAAAAGATTGGGTTCATATATTCATATCTAAATACTTTTGTGGTAGTGAGATTCATGATTTCACTCACAATATTCCATTTCCTATAAGGTCTATCATTTAGAATGGGGTGCTCAAAATTAGAAGAGTTTTGTTTATGGGGATTATATGGAGAGTTGGGAATGGCCAATTGATTAATTTCTAGGAAGATGTGTGGAAGCACAATCATCCTCTCATGGGCCATCCTACATATTATATCCTAAAAACTAATTATCTAAGGATCTTTGGGGATACACTAGATGGGTATGTCTCATTTTATAATGGGATACCACATTAGAAGGAATTAAATTTATCTTTAAATAGTCATGTCCTAAGTAATATTATTATTTAATTCCAAGGATACTTGGTATATTGTCACTTCTTCAAGCAAAATAGGTAACATGAATTGATTTGAAAATCTAATGTTTTAGGAACCTTCACTATAGCAATTTCTTACTCATTATTTGTTGTTCTTGACCACAACAAGGAATGGAGAATAGTTTAGAACCACAGGTTTATTCCTAAAATAATTTTTTTTTGTGGATTATAAACCATTATAAGATATTAACCTCGTATAATTTACAAAAGAGAGGTTTTCACTTACCCAATAAATGTTATCTTTGTTGTTGAGATGAATAAATTATAAACCACTTGTTGTTGCATTGTTATTTTACTAGAGATATATGGGGATAAATTATTCAAAAGTTAGAGATAGAGTGGGTCATTCCTAAAGGGATTGACACCTTTCTCCTTATTTCATTTAAGGCTCCTCCTTTTATGAACCCTATTCTCTGAAAATTGTTGATTCAAACTCCTTTGCATGTTTTTTGAGGGATTTGTAAGGAAAGGAATAATAGGATACTTAGAAATTATGTGATATATATTGATTAGATCATACACTCTATTGTCTATGTTATTTAGGAAAACATTAATGTGGCTAATATAATAAATTCTAAGTCTCTTACTGACCAAGAAGTAAGAATTTGTAAAAACTAGAACATCACTCATAATCTTAATGACATAGATTATCAGAAAGACTACATAAAGAGGTAAACTAGATGGATATGTACCCAAATTGGTTGGGTTAAACTCAATTTTGATGGATGATCAAAAGGCAATCTAGGGCCTTCCTCTATGCGAGGAATAATAAGAAATGAAAAAGGTAAAATTATTGAGTGTTATGGTAAACCTATATGAAGGGCTTCGAATAACATTGCTAAAACTTACACTTTGTGGTGGTGTTTCCATAAAATTCAATCCTATGGTTTTAATCAAGTAGAAGTGGAAGGTGACTCTAAGGTGGTGTTTGATATGGTTACCAGATCTTTGAATATTCCTTAGGAGCTTAGGGACTACATTGAAGATATAATAAATTATATTTCTAATATTCCTAATATTAAAATCTAGCTTGTGTATAGAGAAGGAAACCATGTTATGGATAAAATAGCCAACCTTGGTCTTAATGTTAATGGAAATTGGTTTACCATCTTGGTTGATGAATTGTCATAAGGAATACAAAATATTATTTTTAATGATGCAAATGCCAGAAGTTTACCATGCCATTAATGTTTTGATAAGGGATCCATTTCCTTGATCAATAAATATTCTCATAGAATTCAAAACATTATTTAACATGATTGATTTATTGTCATTTACTCATCATATTATTATGATGACTTATTAAAAACTCTAGACTATTATGAAGAGATAGCTCAAGGATAGTTTTTTTTTTTTTTTAAACTATCATGAAAAATCATTCCACCCTTTATGAGAGTAGGGGCCTTTACATAAAGATTAATGATGACACCTTCTCTCACTATGTGAATTGGGGACTTTCCATAAATATTAATGATGACACCTATTCTTATTGTCCTATCATTCTTGACAACCATTATGTTATGATCATGTGTTTAAAAGATGCTTATTTTTGTAACAAACTTTGTACTATTCAAGGGTTACAGAGGTTTCTTATTCTTATTGTTTTTTATTACAATATGGGGGGATAGTTGTTATAGGTGGAACCTAATTCAATTACAATTATGAATAATATATCTTAGGTGTGGGGTATCTTTGAAGAGGGAGGCATTCGTAACTATGTGAAAGTTATGTGAGGTTTTGATGAGGCTATTTATGAGCAATGTGTTAACTCTTAGATAAATTGAGAGGTGACTATAAATGGGATATCATTTATAGTCACAAAGTAATTAATTGGGAGTTAGAGTTACTCCCATGCCTAGTGTAAGTAGTGTGGAAACACTAATTTTAGATCTTGGAAGACCCTTGAGGATATTATACATATTTTGTTTCTTAATCTCCATGGATGTGCCTAATTCTACTTGAGGAGGAGGAATGTGAAATTTTTATGGAGATATCTCATCATTATCTATTCTTTTTATAAATTCCTTTGTAATACTAGGATCACACTAAATCCTTTCAAACACTATCATTGACATATTTTCTATGTGAATTCTTATTATGACTTCAGTATCATCTTCTACATTTTATAAAATGGGGTCATATTCAAACCATCGATGCACGTATGTGATTTTAACCTTATTCTTGAGATTCTCAATAATATCCCTAATTTTATGCCTTGGGTATTGATACTTAAATACACATTTTCCTAATTCATAATGAATCTTGACCTTGAACATGGAATAAAAATTATCCCACTTCACAAAATGCATGCAACCAATACTTCAAAAAATCTCATAGATAACTCCCTACCTAAAACCTTTCAATTTAGTGTCTACATTATTAGATAATTGGAAGTAAATTTCTTATTCAACATAATTATATATAACATGTTCATGTGTTTTTTAACATGGCCAATAGTAGGCATTTTTTGATAAGCCTACCTCTCTTGAAAGGAGACTAATGAGAATCTCTCAAATATTTGTATCTACCTAGTCTAAGTGTATTGATCTTCACTCAATGGATCATTGTGACCATTTCATTTCAAGGGAATTTTTCTTGTTGGGATCCTACTATAAATATCAAATTTCATTTCAACAAGTTTTGGGTAATTCAACAATGTAAAATTCAATATTGGTTTATCATTTTGTCTAATTAAGTTCTATGTAAGTGTTGAAAAAAGATAAACAAACTATCATTTGAGTTTTACCAAATTAAAAATCTACATTTTTAGGGTTTTTTCCATGTTTTTATGAGTAATTTTTAGTAATTTTATTCAAATGATTTTATCATTAAATTGTGAATTTTTATAATGGAAATAACTCTTGAAATAAATATATACATAAACAACATATTGCATTAAAACCCTAACATATAAGAGTTGTTTAAAGGACAACAAAATAAAAGGGAAGAGAAAAAAAAAGCTTGTAATGATGAATAAAAATTCAAGATGATGATCATATAGCCTCATAAACTACCTTGAAATCAAATCAACATTTTCAAAATCAAATGCAAAGCTAGTTCAAGCTTATAAGAATATTATACAAGGAAATGACTAACCCTAAACACCATTTACATGCACATAATGAAGGAAATAATGCCAAGCATTCAATTAATCAATATTCACTTTTTTGACAATCAAGTGTAAAGTTCAATAGAATCATTCTTGAAACTTTTAAAGCATAATGGTAGGAAAGGAGTTAGTGAGATATTAACACTAATAAATCATGAAAATTATAGAAAATTAAAAAGGGCTGGCTCAAAATCTCATGTGGAATAATAAAAACCAAACCTTTTAGTGTCAAAATGAGCCAATATATAGAAAATGGACTTTCTAAGGAAGCAAATTACCTATAAAACTCTTCAATAATCATGATTAATGCTCCAAGTATCTCCTTTTCTCATTACTACAACTTTCACTATTCACCCTATAAAATAGAGAAAATTGAATTAAAAAATGTTAATTAACAAGCTTGAACAATTTACTATAATGAAAAAATATGAATACATTTTAAATGAGGAAGAATTGAGAAAAACTAAGACCACAATTGTGTTAGGCTAGAAATAGCTTTCTGACAATGTAAACAGTTTCAATTTTTAACACTAGACACCCAAGCTATTGTAAAAAAATGGAAGGTAGGTCCAAAATCAGCCCAAAAGACCTAATCATGAATTTTGATGGGTTTAGTGTATTTTTTAATGTTATTGTTTTAAATTTGATTTTTTTATTTCTAATTGTGCTTTGAAAGCTTCCATAGAACTAGTAGTCTCATCTTTGACCTAATCATTATTTACATGCATAGATTACATTGATTGATATAGGAAGGAATTTTAAATTGTGTGGGCTTAGACCTAATTGGGGTCTAGACTCATGATTAACATTGTTTGGTTGTTTGTCAAAAATTCAAGGCTTAAAATCTTAGTCAAGACAGAATTAGGGTTTTTATGGGGAAATCATAAATATAACTAAAAAATTCATTAGGGATGGTGCCAAACCTAATAAAAGATCCATCCATAATTAAAATTATGCCTAAGACCCAACCCCCAACACTTATGCATGGATATTTCCCCAAACAACAAAGATAATAGGACCTAGAATCATTAACTAATTAGTTATGTTTCAGTGGTGTACCAACACTAAGTGACCCTTGAAAAATCCTAAAAGAGTACTCCTAACCTGATTGGGGGTTTATTCTTTATTAGAATTATGAGATCTCTAATTCATTAAATAAGACCCACTTAGGAAAAAATTCCAACTAACACATGAATATGAAATGACTCCCCTGTATGACCTAATGGGGTTTAGGGACCCAGTTAGGTCCAAGGAGATAGAAAATTTCAAATAATAACCAACTAACCATGAAAATATTGATTAAAACTAGTCATCTAAATTTAAATATGGGGGAACTAAATAGAGAATTTGAATTTTATTTTATTGATACCAATAAGATTTTGCAAGTACAATACGAGGATCCGAAAGTCTTTATAAGGATAGGTGAAAAACATGAAACTTGATTGCATGATCCTATTGTAAAATATGTAGGGATTTTTGGAGGATTAAATTCCATGGAAACAATAATTATCCTCGGGGAAAACTAAGAGACCTAAGCAAGTTAGATAGAAACTAGTCCAAAGATCTTGTAAGTGGGATAAGTGTATCAAAAATGCATTCTTGCTAATAGAGTAGAACATTAATATTATATATAAAAGTGTGGTTGATAGCATGGGATAGGTATTATTGGTCCAATAAGAATGGAAGTCAATGTTACCCCTTGAAGTGGCTACAAGGAGCTGAGATAATATGTAGGTAATAATGCCATGTGAGTAGAAGTGAAATGAAACTTTGCTTTGGGACCAAGTGTTATATACGAAACTTTACCATTCAGACTTGGTCATCAAAATGTGATTTTTTAGTAGATTTAAAGGAGTGGAAATTAAAAGGACCCCTTATATTATGGTAGTATAGATAATAAATGCAGCCTTTAAATGCAAATTGGGATGTCAAAACTTCATTTTCATGGTAAGTGTTATACATGAAGTTTTCTCACGTGTACTTTGTACTTATATTGTTAATGGTCTTGAAGTCCTAATTTATCACACTATATTATGTGGACCACCAAGAAAACTTGTGGGTGATGAGACCAACAAGTAGTGAGTGTAAGTGGGAATAGATCAAAAGGAAAAAAATGAGGTTGCATGATTCTTGGAAGAAATAGGGAGTGTTGTGCATGAAATAACACACGGTGAATCTTATATAAAATAATCCTAATTATTATTAAATGATACAAATGTTTCTATGAACCTATAACCTATAGCTGAGAATACACATATAAAATCAAGAGAGGAGAAGACATAAAAATAAAAGAGTGTGTAAAGGACCAAAAATGACATTCTCATTAACATGATGTGTGAAAATAAGTTAAATTACCACTTATTTGAACCTACAAGGACTACTTACTATAGATCTAATCATTAGGATACTAAATCCTACTTATATAATACATTCATGGACATTATTTGTGTAATAGATAGACATTCATAGCCTTGATAGAGTTGTCTCTAATGCCACTCAAGGTATTGTTCTACTACTGGTGAAGAATCCATAACCCCATTAGAGATTCTCTAAAACACATAGAAGTTATTTATTAGATATTTACTTATCTTTAATTTTATTTTCTTTATTTATCTTTTCTCTTTCTTTTTTAATCATCTAAATTATGGGATGGGGGCCACTATAGAAAATAAAAGGTAAAATTTCAGTTTTTTCACCCTAGGTTTGCACCATAGTAGGTTCATCTAAGACCTTGATAACTAGTTTCAATGGCATGGTAGGGGTACATTATCTATTCACAATAACTTGGTAGGTATCACAGCTCTAGATGTGAGCATGAACATCTTTAATAACATGAATCTAGTAAAACCTAACCCTATGTATCTGATGAGTTGTAGCACTCTTTAAACCATGATTGGTTTCATACTTCCCATGGAAATAATTTATTACTTTTGTTGATTCTTATTTATTTATAAATCTCAAATATATGAATTCATGATTTATTCTATATAGCACCCCTGATTTGGTCATGAAGTTGTTTTTTTTCAAGTATAATTATCTTTTTTTGAGATGAAATCTATTGACTTGGAGACTAATAATTTGGTAAATAATATACTCCATCCTAGTACTAATCATCATTTGTGATATATTGCATTGTGTATTGATAGTAAACTATTTGTGGGTACACTTCACCCATGGTCCTCTTATGATATTCATTAGCTAGATGTCTTGGTCAAACTATTGGATAATTATAATATACTTACCCCTTCACTCACCCAAATATCTTTACATTTTCATATCCTTCAATATTGGATTAGACATAACTATAAATACCTTGCTACATAGAATGTAGTGCCTAAATTTTTTGATTGATCTAATCAAGGGAAAAACTTGATTTTCAATAGTTGAATACCTTAGTTAAACATTTTGAAGTAGATAACTAATGAATGAGATATTTATCTCATATATATATATATATATATATATATATATATATATATATATATATATATATATATAATTTATTTTGTGCTATAATGATAACACTCAAGTGTATAGAGGTGAATAATTAGATGTAAAAGGATTATGTATAGTTAGGCATGATTAACACTGGTGTATTTACAATTGTTTTCTTGATCTAAGAAAAAGTTATTTGTGATTAAATTATACATTCAATATTAAATTTATTTTTGATCATATTATTAAGTGGTTCGATTATCTGTACAAAACCTAAGATGAACTTCCTCATGAAGTTAACATTGTCAAAGAATGACTTCTACTCTTTTCTTCTACTAGGAAATAGAATTTTTAGAATTTCCTCAATTATTTCAAGGTCTATAGATATGAATCATTCTAAGATGATGAGGCCAAGAAAATTACCCTATATGAATCCAATAATTCACCTCTTCAAGTTGAGGGAGATTATATTATCTATGTACCTCTACAATATTGCTGTTAATTCCTTCATGTGGTCTTCTTTATTCTTGGGAAAGATAGTTAGGTCATCCATGTATATGACTATACATTTGCCAATGAGATCCTTGGAAGAAATATCCATGGCATATTTCAAGGTATAAACCGTATTGATTAGGTCAAATGGCATTCGTTTGTATGTTAATGCACCTCACTTTGTTATAAACATTATCTTAATCTTGTCCTCATATTTGAACACTACATGATTATAATCTAAGTACCCATATTGTAATGACATCATTTAGGATCCTTTAACTATATATAAGACTTCATATAGTGAATTAAGTAGGTAACTATCTTTATTTGAGTCTTTGTTTAAGTTTAAGAAGTCAACACACAACCTTATCTCTTTGATTTTATTTCTAACTAGCACTAAATTAGCCAGCCACATGCAATGCCTAATAGGGAAGATTATCCTTAATTGGATAAACTTATTCAATTATTTGAAAATATAGTACTTTTAGAAGTTAATTCATTAGTATTTATCTCTGACTAAATGGTTTGAATCTTGGATTGATAGGAATGGTATGAATGAGAATAGACTTGGTGAACACTTTTAGGTCTTCATAACTCTACGTAATAACATCTCTAAATTACTTCAAGTCTAGAACAAAGTCTTGTTTTGATTTTTCAATAAATTATATGCCTAAAAACACATTCTTTTATTTGTTAGTATTACCTAGATTATAATTTTGGTACCTTTAGCAGTGGATGATTTTTCTTTCTCACCCTGGTAAATCATCTCAAACAACCATTTTAAAGAGACCATTTCCTTAGGTATATTGTTTGTTTTTATTTTGATTACCCCTTCCTCATTAGGTTCAAATTCTTGTCTATCACCTTCATCTATAATATAAGTCTTGAATTTATCCATATTGGTGATGAAACTGATGATATGTTGATCATCAACTAATACCTGAGGATCCTGATGTTGCATGGAATGAAAGGACTAGAAACTAGCTCTATTGATAACCTTATAAACTTAGAGTCAACTATAGGTTACAGTGTACTTATATCTATTGATAATTCATATGCCATATAATTTATTCTATGAGGAAATGATTTAATGTTAAATTCATTGAAATACTCTATAAACTTACATAATCTACTACAATATCTAGATAGATGCTTGTCATTACAAGAATATTAGAGTATTAGTTGTTTGATCACTAAGTCTAAGTAATTGAGCACTTTGAGGTTATTAACATTAATCTTTAGTGTGAATAAGATATTGTGAACAAGTGACTCATATTCAAATACATTATTCATGAAACCAAATTATAGATGAAATGTAACTAAATATGACTTTCCTCAAGTTTTGATGATTTTTACATCGTACCACACCTAATATTAAATTTATATCCATCAAATTTCATTATCTGTAAGTAATTTTTAATTGTAAGTGTGTCATTATTATGAGTGGGTGCTAATGTAACACTAATATATTCATTTATTTTATCACTTCCACATGAGAACACACTATGTTTCTCAGCTGATAGGGACCTTCTAGCTAAGTCATGAGTGACATTCGTGAGTATAGGGATGCACAAAATAGTTATTTTTTCATCACAAAAGATTAAAAATTCCTTATATTCACTTGGATAACTCTCATTAAGCTTGTTGATTCCTTACTTAGCCTTTCCTAATGTTGACAACAGTTGTTGTAAACCTTAGTTTACACCTAGGTCAGTTGGTTTCACCTCCTTGTATATTGTGCAAATAGTATATAATGAATTTATCTCAAGGGTATAGATGAAATCATCCTCATATAAATGATATATCTCCTCAAATATTTATGTTTCTTATATTGAAATGTTGATAGCTAACATCTTATATGTTTTCCTTCTTTCTCAAGTACATATACCCCAAGCTTTGAATTCTTGTACAAGATATCATTTGTTTTGTTACACTCTTTGATCATTTGAGTCATCCTCAACTCATGTTCAAACCTAATTTGATTTGGTATTACTCACCATGGGAGCCAAATGTGAGATAATTTGGTTTCCATGTACCCATTTAGTGTTATATACCGATATTTGCTCAAAATCATACCATAGGCACCAGGTATATCAAATACCTAAATGTCAATAAACTGGTGTACCCTTGGATTAGAATCCAATGACATATAAATTAGGTTCAACTCACCAAAAACTTTGACCTCTAAATTTTCCAACTAAAAAACATTCTTATTTGACTTTGAAGGAATCAAAACCAATTACTAGCAAATTGCATGAGACATCACATTTCTAGAATAACCTAAATCCACCAAACAATTATGAATCTTTTTACCAAAAATACAAATTTTTAGGAGGAAAGGAGGAGTTTCAATTTTATCTTTATAAATTGCAATGTGAATGTTTGTTGTCTTGCTAACATTTTCCATTTAGGAGTAGATAGTTATTTTAGCAACATCTTTTTTTGGTTTGAAATTTAGATCAAGTCAAACATCATGATATTAGGTTTTGTTTTGTTTAGCTCATCTACCATACTATATCCTTTTTTCTTGGGCTCCATTGGTTAGACAATTGCTAGGGATCATATTTTTTTGGTTGATAGGATATTGGGGATCCTTTGTGTACAAACAAGTTATTTCTTAAATTCTCATCAGGTGGAACTTGAGTTTTGTTTTGAGAAGTATATATAGTTAACATAGTTTGAAATTTGCTCTTCATATCATAGTTTTTTCCCCTATGAAATTATTTTAAGACATTAAAATCATCTAAGTTGTCTTCAGGATTATTGTCACTCTCAAATGGAAATTCATAGTTTCCAAAATTAGAGTTGTACTAGGTTTCATCCTCCTTGGTTAGAGTTGTTGTTAGGTGTAGGGACTAATTCTAGGATGTCCATCTCCTTTTATTAGAAATTTGAGGCACAAATGAATTCAACATAGTTAATTTTAGTGTGGTTAGTCATATTATGTATCTTACACCAGGTGGGTAGTGTTAAATCAACCAAGTTCACAATGTTGAAAGCACTATTGTTATTCCTCTTATTGTTACTATCTAGTGGGCTAGGCACACCTCCACTATTTAGTCTTATGTTCCATTTCCTATTAGTTATTTGTATGTTGAAATTTATATTCAGTGGTGGGTTATTTACATTTTGGTTTTTTATTTATGGGACTTGTTTATGAAAATTATCCATATTAATTTATTTCAAATTGGATACTTCCATGTCCACACTATATGCACCTAATATTTTCAATCTTTTATCAAATACTGATGCTTTACATCTTGTAATAACCCATCAAAACTCAATCTCTCTAAGTGCATGCCTTAAGGGGTACATTGAGAAAGGGGTGGGTAGACCTTTGGTGATTTGCATGATTATTGTCCTTTATTGCCATATTATTACCAATCTAACCAACTCTTAAAACCATTCTCTAAGCTATTACTCCTTCCTTACACATTCCTTTAGTAGTTTCCCTCTTTATCTTCCTTTTCTTAACTTAATTCCCTTTTGGATAGTTCATTTTACTATGTCAACTTGGTCAACCTTATATAGTCTAGGGGTATTATTTATTTTTTGGGTTTGTTAGCCTTTTGTCTGACCTAGCTTAAACTTAGTGAATTATCCTAGAAAACATATAGGTTTGACTAGGTGGACTTTGTACAACCAATGTTTTTGGGAGGGTTTAGGTCAAGATCCACTTATAAATATAAGATCATTTTCTCATTATTTAATTATGAAATGAAGAGTTATTATTCACTTGTACTTATTCACAATCTACTCTTCCACCATTATACTTAAGGAATATTAGCTTAGGGTTTCTACTTGGATAATCTAATATTGTGGATAAGTCATAGATGATTTGGCATTTTTTATTTATCCTTACAAACCACAATAACCCCTTACAAATCCATTTTATCTAAGGGCTAAATTGAGTCTCGATGGATTCATATTCAAGTAAGTATAGTCTAACCTTGTTATCTTCTCTTTTAGTAGATAAAAGTAACATAAGTGTTGGATCAAATAATATTACACTTCATATTCCACGTATTAGGGTCTTACTCATACTTAGCTTAATTGATATTCTCTTATACATGTTTTGATTGTGTTACTAACCCCTCACTTTGTGCCACAAGCTTTGGTGTGTACTAGACTAGATTTACATTCTTGTTTATTATAAAAGAGTGAATCTTAAGCCTTGGGACTCTTGTGGCATGATTTTGTTAGGATATTTTATTTATAACCATACCTCACATGGTGTATTGTGATAAGTGATCCCCTAATCAAGTCTAGTGGATCCCCATATTGTTCATGCTCCTGCTTACCAAATGTATTACCAATTGGAAGTGTAGGTATGATCTATCTTATCAAAGCCATGATTTATTTATATACATGATGAAAATTCAAAAACATTTAATCAATGTGGCTAATCAACCTCTGAGTATGCATCCTCAAGCTAATCCCAATTTCATTTCTCCACATCTTAGGGATGCCTTAGGGAATGTTATACCTTAACCCATAATGATTTAAAAAATGATTCAAACCATTAAAAATTAGCCTTTAACCCCATTTATTATATCCATTTATACTGGTAAGATATCTCTAACTATCAAATATGATGGGACTAAAGACCCTACCTCATTTCTAAAATCCTTTGACAACCTTTACAAAGAGTGTATCCGAACTAATACCATCGTCATAATGAAACTCTTAGTGAAAAAATTTACTGGTGATGTATTATAATGGTATAATCAACTTCCTTGACATTATATTTAGAAATTTGAATATTTGGTTGATCCTTTTGTTAAAGAGTCTCAACATAATTATCTCCTTGAAAATTATCTTGGCCACTTTATCAATGTTAAGCAATCTCCAACTGAATCAGCTCATAACTTTATCAAAATATGGAAATATTTATCTCATAAATCTAACCATAACATGACTAATCATAACTTATTCAAACTCTTTATCACTGCATTAACTCCCACTCTTTAATATAAGGTTTGAAACTTTTCTCCCCAAACACTTAATTAAGCTCTTTATCAAGCTAAACATGAAGAATCTATTTTGAAGCAATTCGAACCTAATCTTAAAATTATTAAGGGATCTTTCCAAACAACTAATTTTATCACTATTAATACTCTATAGACCAAAATAGGAGTTTCCAAAACCAATGTTCCTTCACCTTCTCATACACCTCATTCAGTTCATTAAATGAGACAATTTTTATCACCCTCAAAGCCTTTCATTTATCCCAATGCTCGTCATAAGTGGTGTGAACCCAATATATTATTTTGGTTCTATGCCAACATTAGGAATTATGATGAATATTTTAAAGGTCTCGCTAATTTTTTTGGTATCCTATATGTTTTGTGATTCATTTAATCATGAAGCTATGATCAATCTTTATCATTAAGAATACATTGGTTCTTTTCAAAAATGATAAACTTCTAAAGCTTATACATTAAATAACAAAAAATATTCTTCCAATTATCAATAAAATACCAAGGATGTTTATTTTATTGATCCTAATTATGACCAATATTTTAATAATTCTCAATATGTCAATACTGCCAAGGTTAATTATTATCATAAACTAGTTCAAAAATATCTCATTACCAAGCCTAAAAAGACATCCTTGGAGGGAATTCTTAAAGATACTACCATTAATAATGTTGCTTCAGAAGCCCAAAATAATTATCTCCTCCTTCCAATCCTCAAACTTCATCTATTCCTCCAAAGTCTAATTTACCTCTTAAACCTTGTGCTGGTTCTTCTAAGTCTGAGTAGAACTTTATTGAAGAACTTAACTCTATGTCTTATAAGATTCCACTTATGCAGTTGGTTCATAATTCACCCTATCATCATAATTTCCTTATGCAATGACTTCAAGATATTGAAGATCCTTATTCAATAGATAAATAAACACTTTCTAGTGAATCTCAACCTACCAACGTAAATACCATTGAAATTATGTGTTATTTTTAAGCCTTCTATTGAAGTGCTTAAAGAGGATATGATCAATGATGAAATTATCTTTCATGCTTATGATCCATCACTCTTTATCAAAGTAGCCATTAATGCCACTATTATCCTTGAATTTATAGTTTATGAAGGTTCTAGTATTAATGTCACATCTTTATGGCTTATACAACAACTTGGTTATAACAAGGATCATTTCAAGTAAAACCATATTACTTCTCATGGTTTTTATAAGACAAATAAAAATAAACTTGTTTGTATTTGTCTTCCATTAACCATAGGACATATAACTATTGAAACCAAGTTTATGGTCCTTGATTTACCCTTATCTTACAACATACTCTTTGGTCATCTATCGTCTCGTCGAATGAGGGCCATTTCTTCTTATGGTATTCAATGTATTAAATTATTACATAATGTAAAATGGTATAAGCATGAAGTTGATCCCAACCCTTGGAGCATTCAACTTCCCAATCCTAAATCATAATATTATGTTCCTACAATTCCTAAAATCAATAATGCTCCTTTACTCAAGTTCATGAACATGAATCTTGATCTATAAGTTACTCTTGTATATTTTGATGATGATGGGCCCAATGATTTTTAAAACACTTTTAATAATACGAAGTTACCTCCCTATAGCCTTCAATGGCTTCCTCCTTATATATTGCCTAGATATCATATTATTCCTTTTATTAAAGATATTACCAATTTTCCCCCTCCATGCAATGCTCAAGATCCTTATTTACTTGAAGAATCCTTCACTTGAAATAATTTTTGAGTGTCAAAATTATTTCAAGATATTCTCATCATTTCTCCTTGCACATTTAGTAATATTGGGATTTCAACCTATAAATCTCCCCCTGATTCTCAAGCATGTATGATTTCTCTAACATACAATGATAACTATATAAGCTCAATCCATAGACTTGAACGTCTCTAATTATTATAAAACCTTATACCAAATTCATGATTTTAATTGGGATGTTCGTACCATTTTTTTGAATCATACCTTAGATCCTGAAGGTCATGTGTCTCTTACCAATCCTCCTCTTATTGATACTCCTTGGATGTTAGAATAAATTATACCTTTTAAAACTCCATAAATTCATGAATCTCATTTAAGACCTATTGATCTAATTATTTCATCAATTACTTCTCGCATCATTAAACCCATTGGTAATCCAACCCATTTTTTTCCATCTACTTCTTTGACTTCTGAAATCACATTAGATGCCAAGGCAACCAATGTTCATAAGATACATTCTGAGTTTGATTGCCATGGCAATCAGAATTTAGATCTTGAAGTATATGTTGAGTATTATGGTACTCTCCCTAATTTTCCTAGTGATGAAGCTATCCTTGAGTTACATTATGGCTGAGAATCTCAACTTCCTTAATAGCATCATAAACTTGGAAATTTTAAAACTAAAAATCCTTGTTTTAGCAACTTTGTTGCTACTATTAACCCTAAAACAAATCTAATTTATGCCTTACCTAATGTACCATACCACATTCAAAAGGGTAATGCCATGCTTATTAAAGAAATAACTTACATCAAATATGGTACTTCATCTTGTCCTCAACCAATTATTGTCTATCATGAGCTTTCACCTATTTAACATGATAATTTTATCTTATTCTTTGATAATTATCATAAAGCTTTTGTTTGGGACTATGAGGACATGCCTAACATTCACCCTATCATTGTGGTGCATAACATCATTACATATCCTCATGCCAAGCTTATTCATAAAAAATAAAGGAAATTTCCACCTAAAGTTTCTAGTCTATGTCACAAGGAAATCATAAAATTACTTGATGCTAAATTTATTGGACCAGTGGATTATTCTAAATGGGTATCCAACATTGTTCCCATTTGCAAGAAAGTTACTATGGTCATTTTCATTTGTATTAATTTCTATAATATTATTTTTGTTTGTCCTAAAGACAACTTTTCTTTACCTTCAATATATGCCATTATTGATTCCATGAATGGTTACTAAATGTTATCTCTTATGGACAGATTCTTAGGATACAATCATATTCATATCACTCTTGAAGACCAATATAAGACAACTTTCACCAAAGAATAGGGCACCTATTGCTACGTCAAAATACCATTTGGCCTCAAAAATTATAAAGACACTTACTAAAGAGTAATGAATCACATTTTTCATGATCTCATTCACAAAATTATTGAAACCTATGTAGATGATCTCATTGCCAAATCCATACATCATAAGAATCATCTTTCTAATCTTGTTATCATCTTCGACCATCTCCTTAAATATGAAGTTATACTTAACCCTTATAAATGTGTCTTTGGAGTCACATCTCAAAAAATTTTATGATTATTAGTCTCTCTTTATGGCATTTATGTTGACCCTTACAATATTAGTGCTATCATCAACATGCATATTCCTCATTCTATTCCTGACATTCATACTTATTTAAGAAAACATGGGCAAATTAGACAATTCATACCCAAAAGGGCATATATAACTCACTCTATCAATTCACTTCTAAATAAAGGTAATACTTTATAATGGACGGATCTATGTCAAAAATCTTTTGATAACATGAAAGATTCATTGATTCATCTAACTACACTTTGTCCTCCTTCCAATGATAAACCTTTCATTCTATATATCTCTTCTACACCTATTTCAGTTGGGCCAATGCTTTACCAATAAGATGATACATGAAGAGAGTATGTTATCTACTACATTATTTGAGGCCTCATAGATTATGAAATACATTATACTGAAATTAAACATGATTTTCTTGATATCTATTTTGCCGTTGAAAAGCTTCACCATTACATGATGTACCAAACTACTTATGTAATTTTTCATTCTAACCCCCTTCATCATTTCTTCTCCAAATCCTTTTATCCTAGAGATATAATTGGTAAATGGATGGTCCTCCTTATGGAATTTGATATCTACATCATCACTCAAAAAGTTGTTAAAGGGAAAATCATAGCTGTGCTATAGCTCCTATACTAACTATTCCTTCTCTTCAAGATAACCTTATAAATGGCAATATACTTTACATCAAATGTCTTAATCAAGATATTTCTCTCAAATATTATCTTCATATATTTACCACCAATCTTAAATCTAATAATCTTGATGAATTCACTACTACCTCTAGTACTACTAAACTAAAATTATTTATCGAGGAACTTCCTAAAATCAATGTCAACTTGCATAAGGATATTTGGACCCTTCACTTTGATGATGATAAATGCCTTCAAGGAGCTCAAGTAGGTTTCATTATCACAAGTCCTCTTGAAAAGATCATTCATTTAGATTTTCACTTCACCTTTAATGTCACCAATAATATGGCCAAATATGTAGCTCTTATTTTAGGCATGAGAGTTGTTATTGATTTAAACATTCAATACCTTCATGATTTAGGTGATTATAAACTTATTTTCCATAAACTTAGTGGTGATTATCAATTTAAAAGTGAGAAACTCATCACATATCATCAAATTTGAACCACTCTTACTAAGGATTTCATCCCTTTCACTATTGAGCCTATTCTGAGAGATCAAAATTCCATTGTTGATTCTCTTGCCTTTTCAACATCTGTCTTTCATCCCCACCAAGTCTTTTATGATCCTAATTTTCCATTACAACTAATAAAATCCCAATATTATACTTAACCAATATATTCACTTATCTATCGTATTGAGGTTGTTACCATTCGACAAAGCCAATGGTACCAAGACATCATTCAATTCTAGGAACATCAAACTTATCCTCCTAATTTAGACTCTCATAAGAAGACATGCACTCATAAACAAGACTTTAAATATGTATTTTACACAACATCATTTACTCTCACAACATTGAAGGTACCATGATCTATTATGTTATACAAGATGAGGTTTCTCTTCTTATTGAATAAACACATGGGGAATTTGTTGTGGTGACTATAGCGGACATGTTACAACTAACAAATTTTGATGTATAGATTATTTTTGAACTACTCTTAAAAAGGATGCAATTAAATATGTTAAAAGGTGTAATCCTTGTCAACTTCATGATGATATAATCCATTCACCTCTAGCAAAACTTTAAACTATTGAATATCCTTAGCCATTTTTCACATGGGGATTTAATCTCATTGGTAAACTACTACTCTCCCATTATGGGAATCCCTTTATCATTACTGCTACCAAATATTTTACCATTGGGTAGAATCCATTCCTTTTGTTTATTTCATAATACTTACCATTTACAAATTTATTCTTAACCTAATCCTTTTTCACTTTATTGTTCCCCATACCATAATTTCAAATAATGGTGGTAATTTCAAAAATAAACATGTTAAACAACTTTGCAACAAATTCAAGATCAATCACAAATTTTCCACACCTTAAGATCCACAATGAAATGGCCAAGATGAGGCCACTAATAAAATTATCAACAAAATCCTCAAAAAAAATTCATAAAACCCATATATATTGGTATCTTAATATTTACCCTACACTTTGGGCCTATCAGACTAGCATACATATTGCCACTAGGGCATCACTATTTTGGCTAGTCTATGGCTATGAATCAGTTCTTCCCTTGGAAGTTGAGCTTCCCTCTCTTAATATATATCTTCATAGTATTATTCCCAATGAAGAATTACACAAATCTCATCTTCATTCCCTTGATCTACATTATGAATATCATCTTCCTACCTTACAACATAACTGCTAATACAAGGCTCACATTGCCAGTCAATATCACAAACACGTCAAAGTCTACACATTTAATGTCTATGATATCATCCTAAAATTATACTACACTAAGGATAAAGAAGGTAAATACACCTAAAAATGGTGGGGCCTATATTTATTTAAAGATTTTTTTGGTCAAAGCACCTACCATCTTCAAACTAATGAATGCCATGTTTACAAAGAGCTTATCAATGATCAATTCCTCAAAAAATAATTTACCTAGACATTTCCTTCTTTTCATGATTTCTATCTACATATATCTAACACTTTTTATAAGTTAATTAAGCATGGATCTCTCCCTATATATCAAGCATCTTCCTTTCAAAAACCTTTAGTCCTCTCGTTTGGTCTTTTGGTTTCTTGATGTCTTCTTTTTCTTCTTACATGTTCTCTTTTGACACCCCTTGGGTTTCTCTTTTATGATTTGATTTATAAGACTTGGATATGACCTAACATTCCTCACAAAATTACCATCTTTTACTTATATATCTCACCTTTTGCTTGCCAATTTTGTTTTGGCACCCATTGGATTTTTCTTTTGTGAGTTGCTTTGTAAGACTACAGATAAGACCTATCATCCCTCAAAGAATTTCCGTCTCTTTGTTTTATCTTTTCATTATTTTATGAAGTTTCAGTGTAATACCATGTATAAGACCCATCCCTCCTCATAAAATTACCACCTTTTCATGTTCTGGATTCTTTTTCTCAAATTTTTCTTTTAGTTTTTTGTTAGATGGAATTTGCACAAATAATCTATGTTAGCATGTTTTCCTCTATTTCCATCATTTTATGATAAGGAGTGACACTTTACTATCATGTATCCCTTTTTTTATTTTTTTTCCCTTTGTCACATTTTTGTAATTTGAAGTAATTCAAATTGTTCCATGCATCAATCCTCTCAATTTCACCTTTCCATTCACTCCACATTAAATAAAATAAGGTTGAAGTCAAGATATCACTTTTATTTCACCTATATTTACGATACTCTTAGACCCCATGCTATTTGAAGCTCTCTCTCTATTAACAACCTTATCCCAAGTATTCAAATGAAATTCATCTTTAGCATCCATGTTTGGTTTTCCAAATACATATAGAGGAATAATAGAAAAATCCATCATGAAAGTTAAAATCCAAAGCATTTGAATCAAAAGGTAATGATATCTAGAAAGCCGCATACAAATCCCAAAAATTAATATCACACTAAAAGGCATGATTACAAGCACATATCCTATCTCTAATTGAAGTTCAAACTCAATAGTTGGCCTCACATAGATCCAAGGTCGTTTGGAGTATGGTAGGCTAGTAGATGGAATAGGGAAATTAAAAAAAACATCTATGGTGCTACCTACTTTATGATGCAAGTACCCAATCTTCATAGTAGATTAAAGATTTTATAAGGGGTCTTGAGGAACTAGGAACATGTTATGGGAAGGTAGGTCCATTTTAATTTTCATGCATATAACTTTCATGGGATGATCTATATACTTCATTTGTTGACCAAAGACTTGTGTAGCTAAGAGAATTTCTTCAAAATCCTTAAGGTCAAAAGTCCTCTTATCTTGGCATACCTAATTTGAGTGTCTTGACTTTGATAAAGAGTTCCTCTACCTTGGTTCTTCCTTCATTCTCCCCTCCACCAATTTCATTTACCTTGTTGATAGATAAATTATAATTCCAAATCTATTTTCCCTTCCTCTTTAATTCCTTCTTCTTCACCTCTTAAGAACATGCTAACACTACTTTGTTTTAATTTTATCTATCCTTAGAGCAAAAAAACACGTTTGAGTAACTATGGATTACTTCTTTTTTTTCACTATAAATTTATATTTATATAATTACTTTACTTTTATTTTACCATCTGTCATAATTTTACTATCTTTATATTATAGGCACTTGAGTTTGTAGCATTTTTCCATTGTTGAGTGAGGTTAGCTTTTTACTTCTCACTTGATAATGTTGTTTTCCCTTTTATGGTTCCTATTTCCATTATTGAGTGGGATAAGGATTGTTACTAATCACTCATAAATGTTGTTTTACCATTTTATTTCTAATTTTTAACATTGATTTGTTTTATTACCATCTTATTTGACATGTATGCTTGGTTTACCTTGGTGATTTTTCCTTTCTTACTTAAGGATAGCTTGTTTGATTTTTTTGTTATTTAGTAGCCTTGGCTTTTTGGTTACCTAATTTATTATTATTTTTACTTAGTCATTTGGTTTAATATATCACTTGTCACCCTAGCTTGCCAAATTTCCCAAGTGTGTCTAAGTCTCATAGAACCAACTATCTTGGCTTTTCTTGCATTTATTTGTTTTTTCTCTTTATTTTTGTATTCTTGGGTTTGTCGAGAGCATTCTCTACACCCTACATAGTCAAATATAACAACACATCAAAAAACCATCTAGTAATAAAGGTAAGTCAAGGTACACATTACATTTAATTTTTAGTTATTTACTTTTCATTCATTTACTTTATATTATTTTTGCTTTAAAATACTACAATGTTTTTATCTTTAGCATTGTGTGTTACTATGTTCTTTCTTGAAGCAGCATCCTGTATTACACCTTAGTGACATGTGATGAGCTTCTAGTGGGGAATATGTATACACATAATATTTTCAACCTTTTATCAAATATTGACACTTTACATATTCATAGCACCCATAGAGACTCAATCTCTCTAAGTGCATACTTTAAAGGGTGCACCAAAAATGTAGTGGGAAAACCTTTGGTGCTTCATAGGATTGTTGTCCCTTATTTCCACATTATTACCAATTCAAGCAACTCTTAAAACCATTCCCTAAGCTATTACTCCCCCATTGAACATTCCTCTAATCTTTTCCCTATTTATCATTTTTTTATTGACTTAATTTTGTTTTGGATAGTTAGTTGTACTAGGTAAAATACGTTGACCCTATACAAGCTATGGGTATTTTTAACTTTTTGGGTTTGTTAGCCTTTCAATTGACCTAAATCAGACTTACTGAATTGTCCCCGAAAACATACAAGGTCAATTGGGTCAACCCTATATAGATGATGTTTTTTAGAGTATTTAGGGCAAGATTTTCCTATAAATACAAGATCATTTTGTCATTATTTAAATATTTAATAAATAATTACTATTCTCTCATGTTTCTTCACAATCTGCTCTTCCACCATTCTACTTGAGGAGTCTTAACTTAGGGTTTTTACTTGGAGAATATAGTCTTGTGGATAATTCTTGGATGATTTGGTCTCTTTTAGTTATCCTTACTAACCACAATAACCTCTTGTGAAGCCCCTTTGCCCAAGGGAGAGATTAATTCTTGACGGATTCACATTCATGTAAGTATATTATAACTTTGATCTCCTCTAATTTATTAGATAGAAGTAACAAAAGTGTTGGATAAATTAATATTACTCTTGATATTCCATGTATTAGGGTCTTACTCATACTTAGATTAATTGAGATTATTTTATACATCTTTTGATTGCTTTACTAACCCCCCAGTTTGTGCCACAAGATTTGGTATGCACTAGACTAGATTTACTTTCTTGTTTAATAGAATAAAGTGAATATTAAACCTTAGGACTCTTTTAAGGTTGTTTCATGATTATTTTAGATTTTAGGCTTTGGAACCCTACCTCACATTATGTATTGTGACAAGTGATCCCCAAAATGGGTCTAGATAATCCCCATATTGGTCATGCCCTTGCTTAAAAAATGCATTCCCAGTTGGAAGTGTATGTATGTTATATATTCTCTAAGATAGGATTGATTTATAGACATGATGAAATTTTGATTACATATACACACTAAAATTTTATATATTTTAAAATTAGAATAAGGGGTTGGTCATTAGTGCTAAAATGTTTAGAAACATAGGGAAAATAGGGTGTGCTTCATTATGTTCATTATTGACATGCATTTAATTATTTAAAAATTATGGAACAACTTATTGGTTGTTAGTGGAGGTAACATAACCACTAGTTTTAGGCATGGAAATAGTGTTTTAGTATGCTAAAAGAATTGGTTGTTGATTATTATGGAGGTATATAAGGTTGGCCACTAGGCATAAATTTCATAAGTGTTAGAGTGTAGATTTAATTTGGGATTACATATAGGGAACCCTATATTAGATTCATAAATGGAGTGTTTTGTTGAATAGCATGATTGATCATTATAATTTGGTTTTAAGCACATGGTTGGCCTAATAAAGATAAAGGACCAATTCCATATCCCTATGGAAGCATATATTACTCAATGTTGACATCCTCATTTTAGGCTAAGGATAAAGATAATAATGATACTAGGGTTATTATTAGTAACATGGATTTCATTGAGTCTAGATCCCTTAGGTATGTTTGTATAGCAACAACTTCCATTTTAGTGTATGGGTTCATTAGCATTTGGTAAATTTTATGGAAATAGGAATTGAAAAAACTCACAAGATCATTTGGATCCCTATTAATGACAAAATAGTGTTAATATAGGACAATCAAATCAATGGAAAACATGAAATCATTATTAAAGACAATTTTTAGATCATTATAGGAAGTTATGGACCCATTTGGTATCTCAAGATACCAAGCATATGAAACTTATCCCAAGGAGAAAAAAATAGGTAGAAAGCCACATCTTCATGTTGAATTTGTATTTAGATTAAGGCATATTTGAATTATTTAATATATTCATTGGATGTTTGAATCTTGTTTTATATGTACTTTAGACCAAAAAAATTTAGATTCTTTGGTAATTCGTGGGAAGGCCCTAAAACATTCACATGGCATCCACATCCACAAAACAAAGTGGGATTAGTTTCTATTGGTGGTTTCTATGTGGAAACAAATGGGTTGATTGAGGGAGTTACATTCATAGATGAGCTACTATCCAAGTGAATTTGTCTTGTCTTTGGCTTCCCTTTACTTACCCTTAATTTTCTATATACAATGACTTTTATGAACTAAAAATCATCCATTATGGACTTTGATCTCCTAGGTATCTTTCTACTTTCTAGTTTATCTTTTGAACTACCTAAGCATGAGAAATGCTCAAAGTATTTTTAATCATATAAAATGTTAAAATTGGTTACTTGAGTGTGGCTTGTGACACCCAACCCACATGTCTCTCTTGCTTATTCTCATTAACCTTTTAGGCACCTTTTCACTGATTCCCAGTCATTCATAGCCTTCTAAAAAGTGATCCGACCTCCCTCAGGCTATTGTTCCTATGATAATTCCATCTACCTAGGTCTTATACCCTTATGCAAATAGTGCCCAACTTGGACTATAGCACCAAACCTTAGGGTGTCCATTTTTGGTGCTCTTATCCAAGTGCATTTTTAGCTCCAATAGTCATTTCCTTCCAATTCCTATACTTCTTATTGTTATCCTAATGTGAATACATTCAACCCATGACCAATATATATCTATAAAATCCCATCAAAGTTAATCTAGAAGGGGTTGGAAAATATCACAAAGCAAGCAAGAATATAAGCAAGACTGCTCAGGCATATTTTCCTATACTATGCATACAACCATCTAATATAGATATAAGCTTATTAAAATCCTTACACCAGTCCCTAGATACCTCAAGCACACCTAGTTTTATCATTTTGTATCTTCATACAAAATTTCACAAATCACATCAAGTGGGAGAACTACATATGGCTTGATCCCTCATCAGAGTATTGGTATGTAGACAGTGTTCCCACATAAAGGGTGTGGATACATGTTTAATGAATATTACACACACTAACCCCCCTCCTCTTTCTCAAATTTTGTCAAAGCATCATGAAGTATAGGATTTGGAGACTAAATCAACTCTATAAGGAGTTTCTTAGATATCTAGCATCCAAAATTTCACAAGCAGGGTCACATAGAGACATCAAACAAAACCCAAAAAGCTTGGATCTCTTAGATAATAGTGGTAGAAGAGGACTATAGTGACAAACCCTAGGGTGTCTTATTTTTATGCTCTTATCCTTTTATAAAATGGAATCTAGATCCTGATTTATGACACTATCTTAGTCATACAGAGCAAATTTTAGACCTTGTCTTAGTTGTCTTAGTCTGTTTCTAGTTGTCTTATTTTCTTCACATTTATTACTATTTTTTGAAAGGTTCAAATTATAATTAAATTATACAAATTATTAGTTTAATTATTGAAATATTATTTTCCTATTTTAATTAATTCAGACCCCTAAATAAATTAGGAATAGGACTCCAATATTCCTATAATAATTAAATCATTTGGTGAACCCAACTTACTTTTTTTTCACATAAAAACCCTAGGGTAAATTCTTTGTTAATTTTTACAATATTTTTTTGATTTTTTACTTACCTATTTAAATCAAAAATTCAATTTAATTTTTGAAATTCTATAGTATTTTTTTTTAAATATTTTTTTCCAAACCCAAGTTGCATACACTAGGTCATTTTAAATCAAGAATTTTCCAATAATTTTTTGATTTTTTACCTACATATTTAAATCAAAAATTCACATTAAATGTTAAAAATTCCTTGTTAATTTTAAAATGAATCATTTTTTGAAACCCTAGTTTCATATGCTAGGTCCCTTTTTTTGCTTGAGGTATCACCTTACATCTAAAATCAGATTTCACATAATAAAAAAAATGGATCTCACTTATTTACACATATTTCTTGTAGTTCTTGAAAATAATAAGGAGACCATACTAATTCCTATCATGTACTTGAATGATGAAGTTTACCATATGTTAGTAAAAAAGTTCATTCTTTGCATTTCATGCTTACTTTTTATGATATGGGATGATATAAAAAAATATTGTTAATCATAATAAGATCCTTCTCCTTCAAAGCAATGCTTACTTGAATTTAATACAAGAATTCATTACTTGATTTTTATATCTCATATGGAAAAAAATTAAAGTTTATCTTGCTAAACACATTAGAAATATCATAGCACATGGAAAATTATTATATTCATTCATGCACAATTTAATTCTCTCTACCCCTTGATTTGTATCTCTCATATGGAAAAAATTTCAAGTTTATCTTGTTAAACATATTATAAATATCATAGCACATGTCAAAGTTTTCTATGCATTAATGAAAAAATTTATGTTATCTCCTCCTTGATTTCTATCTCTCATGTGGACTTCTCTTTATAAACATATTGATATACAACTTATAACTCCAATTTCATGTATTACATTTCACATTAAATATTTCTACCTAGATGCATATAACTCATTGGCTAGTTTTCAATATTTACCTATCACTACTAGACACAAGAAAACACTAATAGTCATATCTATCTATCCTCCTTTCAAACTTGGTACATATAGCTCTTATCCCACACCTACTACCAATTCTATGCCTATAGTAGATCATGAGGTACATGCTATCACCCAAGTTTATGAAGATAGGTAGGTTGATTACACCCATGGCTATAGCTTTATCACTCAAGTTAGCACCCCTTATGATATAGTTTCAGTTCTCAAGCTCCTTTAGTGATCATATGTTCATAAAGATGTATTATATGTATCCCTTCACAATACTATAATTCATATTTTAGATACACCAACTTATTTTCCTCTATTCTCAACACAATATAATAGAATAAAGAGCATATTTCCTTTGATAAAGAGCATTCACCCCCATGACACATCATTAAATAACATTTGCCTTTATATATTCAAGTAAGAATCAATGATGTGGGGGTTAAAAGAGTGTTAGTTGATATGTACACATTAGATGAATTCTCTAATGATGAATCCTTCTTAAAATTTATCACAACATATGAGGACCTTCCATCTTGCTATCTTAAAAATATATTTCCCCATCACACAAATGCTTATGCATACTTCAGAGAAAATATAGATTCTCCCTAAGAAAAACCAATTGATTCAGATGATACTATTCTTAAAACCCCATATACACTAGATCATTCCACATTTCTTAATGAGGAAATAATTAATTTCAATTTTAGAACTGATCAGGATCCCTACATTGTCTTGTTAGCCACTGCCCTACAAAAAGAAGAAGATATAGATATTCATCAAACTTTAACATATTTTATAGAACTCTTTGCTTGGTCTTAGATATGCCAATAATTGATACATCTATAATAGTTCCTCATATTCCTTTATACCTAGATGTTAAACCAGTTAAACAAAAAAAATTCAAAATGTATCTTAAGGTGGCTCTCTTAGTTAAAGATGAGATTCAATGCCTATTAGATGATAGATTCATTTGAATAGTAACACACCCTAAATGGGTTTCTAATATAGTCCCCATGGTCAAACCCAAAAGATAAATTTGGTGTTGTTTTGATCCTTGAGATTTAAATAAGGCATGCCCAAAAGAGGCTTTTCCTTTACCTAACATTGACATGATATAGATTCCATAGCCAAGTATGAAATGTTATCATTTATAGATAGATTTATAGGATATAACCAAATCAAAATATCTAAAGAAGATCAAGATAAAACATCATTTACAACACATTGGGGCATATTTTTTTACATTGTCATGCCTTTTGGATTAAAAACACTAGATCCACATATTAGTGTACCATGATGCATATTTTTCAGGACATGATTCACCATACTATCAAGGCTTATGTCAATGACATATTAGATAAATACAAATAATGAAAATTTCATGCTATTGATTTAAGAAAGATATTTCAAAGACTCAGGCAATATAATGTCTGTTTAAACCTAAATAAATGTGTGTTTAGAGTTACATAAGGCAAACTCTTACATTTCATTATTTATCAGCATGGCATAGAGTTTGACCTTAATAAATTCAAAGTAATTATCAACATGTCACCTCCCATGAACTTTTAAAAACTTCAATCCTTACAAGGCAAAATATAAGAAATCTACCATTTTGTAGTTCAACTTGCTACTAAAACTTAGTCATTCACTTGATTATTAAATAAAGATACAAAATTTATCTGAGACCAACCCTATCAAGAAAGCTTTGATATAATCAAGTAATATATTCCTAATCTACATATTTTAGTACCACCTATACGTAAAGGGCCTTTTATACTATATAATATATATTCCTAATCTACCTAATTTATATAACAACATGATGATCAACACACTAAATAAATAGTTTATTACATCATTCACACATTAGTTTATTATGAAAAAAATTACTTTGCAATAGAAAAATTATATGTAGCATTAGTTTTTACCACACAATAATGTTGACATTACATGGTCAATAATGAGACTTAGGTCATTAGAAAAGTAAATTCCTCAAAGTTTATAATGTAAAAACCACATCTCTCTAGTTTTATAGAAAAATGGATCATGTTCTTAATAGAGTTTGAGTTAAAGATAGTTCTTTATAAATCAAAAAAGAGCGAAAACATTGTATACCATTTGCAAATTTCACCATTTTTAGACACCAATCCTATTAATGACACAATTAGGTTTTATTTTACTACTCATTCTGACACTTGGACCATGTTCTTTCATGGTTCTTGATGCACATCCAATGTAGGGGTAGGCATTATCTTTATTAACACTTATAGTCACATAGTTCCTATTGCATATCAATTAAGCTTCTCATGCACCAAAAACATTGAAAAATATGCATCACTTATCTTAGGTCAATTTGCTTCCCAATCCCTCCAAATTAGATCTATTCAAGTCTTTAATGATTCTCAATTTATGGTTAATCAATTCAATGATGTATATAAAACAAAATAAGAACATCTTATCCCACACCAAAATATGGTACAATGTTTATCATCAAATTTTGACTACTTTTCTATAGAAAGTATACCAAGAAAAGAAAATTGACATGTAGATGCAATGGTAAGTGTCAAATCTTTGTTTCCTAGTGACATCAATGATGATCAATCTATCTTCACAACAAAAAAAATTCAATCACCATCAATATCCAATGAATATTTGATCACACTATTTATCTTAGCCACTACATACATCTCTATAGCTCTATAATGGTTCTCTGATATCTATAACTTTCTAAAGAAATATATTACACCAGACACTTTTTCCCAAAATCAAAAACACAAGTTACATAAACAAGCACTTTGTTATGTAATCATTAGTGGATACCTTTCTAAATGATCCTTAGATGGATAATTTATTTGATGTTGAACATGAATCAAAGCTAAAATTTCTTTGAAAAGGGTATTAATATTGGATGATACATGATAGTGAGTGTGGTGGTCACTTCAGTAGAAAGGCCATGTCACAAACATTGATTTGAAAGAGTACTATTATCTCACCATGAAATATGAATGTTCACAATACATAGTAACCTATAGCATATACTATCGAAACAATTATAACCTATTTTCTCTCCATAACCATTTATGTTATGGGGATTTGATCTTATTATAAAAATTAACCCTCAATCTATCGATGGGCATAAGTTTATCAACTCAGCTATAGAATATTTTACCAAGTGGGTGTAATACATTCCACTCCAATATAATATAATGGAGGACATTTTTAGCTTCCACATGATTCATATTATTTCACACTTCAACCTACCTATAGCCATCATTTTTGATAATGGAAAATAATTCAAGAACAAAGCTGTCAAGAAATTTTACACAAAATATAAGATTAAACATACATTCTCCACTCCATATTACCTACAAGGAAATGGTCAAGCAGAGGCTACCAATGAAACCATTAACAAAATTTATAGAAAAATAGTGACCAAATTTGGAAATGATTAACACAATCAACTAGTATTTACATTATGGGCCTATCTCACAAGTATTCATACACCCATAAGAGCTAATCCTTATTCACTCATTTATAGCTTAGAAGTAGTTTTACCATTGGAATTATAAATCCCATCTCCTTTTATTTCCCTTTAAGGTATTCTCATTGATGACCAATATCATGAAAATCATATACTTGAACTTGAGTAGTTAGACCATAGACACATTCAAGAAGCAAAACATCTTAGAATCTACCAACAATGTATACAATGTTCTTACAAAAAATAATTTCATGTCAGAGAATTTGAAATTAATGATCTTGTTATGAAAGAAAATCTTCATAATATCAATTCCAAAGAAGAAATCAAAGGAAAATTCAAACCAAATTGGTTAGGTCCATTTATTATTACTGAAAATCTTATCCCTAAAGTGTATCATCTAGCCTCACTTGAAGGAAAAAAACTCAAAAATCCATGAATATTATGAATCTATGTAAATACCATGTTTAGAATTTCATTTCACACATTGTACTATACATAATTCTTCAAAATTACTCATATATAGTTTCCTTTTGCTTATGTGTACATAGCTTCTTTTCAATTTCTTGTACATAGTCTCCTCACGATTGATTATATATAGCTCATGTCAAAAATACCAAAAATAATATAAAATTTCTAAATACAAATACATTCAAATAAATCAAAAACACAAAAACATTTCAATTGTACACATCATCCATTGTTTACATTTCTACTACAATTCTAGACTTACATGTTATTGTTTGCCAATTTATCCACATTACCATGCTTCACTTGATCTTCTTTGAGTATGTGCAGTGAGATCTAGATCCTTGATTCCTTTACTCTACCAATTAAGGGGGCATCTTAATTATACATTTGAGACACAGATGAGTATATCAACCCATAGGGAGCATCTTCTACATGACTATACCATCTAGGTTATGTCATTCCTACACCACATACTCTAGTTATCATGTTGATGTACATTAGTTACTACCTCACATAAATTACTTTATTGGCACTCACTAGTATATAGTACTTGTGTATTTGTTAGCATATACCTAATATTGTACTACATATTACATACTTTCACTTCTTACTTTGATTAGTTAGATGTGACTGTATTTCAACATATACATGCTTTATTTTTTTTGCTTTGTATAGCTAGATGTGATGGCATTTCTCAGTTCTGACTTTATTTCTTGTATGTTTTTTAGGAAATTTTCCAATGTCCTTTGCTTATATTATTGTGTGTGCCCTAGTAAATTTTCCAATGTCCTTTACTTGTACTCTTTTATGTGCCTATGGCCTTTGTGTCAAACTTTCTTATTTCAACTGTATGTGTATGTGGCATTTGAACATGCCTTGTATGTTTACTTTCCAATTTGAGTGATATGTGCCCATGTCTCTTTTTTTTTCAAATATTGGCAACTCTTGTATGTTTCTTTCCTTTTATTTTTGTTACTTTATTTTCTGAAAAATAATTTTCAATGCCATGATCCACATCGTGAAGTATCTTGCTTTCTTGGATGCCATGATGGACATCATGCTCCATCCCTCCATTACAACTAACAACTGACAACTAACAACTAACCAAACTTTCAGTTCTATTTCATTAAATTATGCATGTTAATACATTATTATATCTATCTAGGCATAATCCTATTGATCTAATAATCTCCATTACAAATAATGTTATATCTTGAGATATCTTGTCGATTATCATTGCTATATCATGTATTTTCATAGAATAACACACTTGTAAGGCTATTTATTTTAAGGGTAGTCATTATAATTTATTCATTTCTACCCTCAAAAGAGGGGGAAACAAATATGGGTTTTGTCACAAATATCATAGCTCCTACCAGTTGAAAAATTAGCATTTAGAATACCTAGAACAATAACTAGACTTCAAACTAGGCAGAACAAACTAGGCAAATAGTGATGATTATAAAATAGTCATCAAAAATAGATTAAGACAATAGTGATAAGATTGGAATACAAAACCAAACAATATGATATCTAAATTTAATGCTTTTATCCAAATACCAAAAAAATATATTTTCTAGAAATAGGCCATAAGTAAAGCTTACCTAAAATTTTACACATATAGACCAATTCAGATTCATCAGTTTTAGTACAATTTTGCTCAAAGAATATAGATATAGGGGTCATCATGCACAACATAATGGATATAACTTATATTTTTAGATTAGGTAGTTGGTATAAATTTTAGATCAAAATCCATGTTTTAGACAACAATAATTGGGGACAATATGCATGACACATTTGATTTCTTTCTTTTTGAGTTTATTTTATTACCTAGGCATTCTCAATAGTTGCATGCCTTATTCCATCTATAGGTGGTTGGAATCATTTTGGAATGGCATTCATATAATCCTAACCTCCATAATTTTTGAGTGGCTTCCACATAAGCCTATTGCCTAGTTTTAGATTGGCTTTCATACAAGCCTAATCTCCACCTTTTTTGAGTTGGCCAAGATTGGCCTAGTTTCTACAGCACATTTAGATATCCATGCCACATTATCAGATTATAGATCACTAATGGCCTTTAGGAGCGATTTCATTTGACACACATTCATATAAGTACCAACGATGGAGTTAAAGGACTAGCTATCCTTTATATTATTGAGCCACCTACTCAAAGGGATTAGATACACAATACAAACATTTATTAGGACATGCATGATCAAATATATTTACTTACTAGGAAATGATGGAGCCAAAGGGCCAAATTTTACATTCTTGAGCCACTCTCAGGGAATTAAGCACTCATCTCCATTCACAATAATACTCTTGGTATAACACATACCTAGCATTATTGAGCATTATCCAACATCATTAAACATCACTATAGTTTTTTAATTAGTTCATGCACCTGATTAGGTGTGCTCATTCCTTTGTCTTTCTCTCTCTCTCTCTCTCTAACCCAACTTTTTACATTCTTATTTTAGATATAGAGTATCTAGTAAGAATTGATTTACTCTTTATTCTATATTGAAGATCTACACTTCATAGTGTGCTCTGTCTATGCACACCCAACATCAAATAGCTTCATGATATTCACCCTTATAGGTAAGTTTAGGTATGCTTTCTATTTTTCCTTTATCCTATTATTTCACTTTGTTGCATCACTAGAATAAAGGGAGGGCAAATATAGTCATATTAAATGTGAAAATTGGTAACTTGAATGTGTCTTGTAACACTCAACCCATATGTCCCTCTTATTTTCTCTCATGACCCTCATAGGTACCTTTTCACTTATTCCCAGTCATCCATAGCCTTTTAGATAGTGATCCCACCTCCTCCAGGCTACTTTTCCTATGACAATTCATCACCCCAAGTCCCATATTAAAGGAAAATAGCATATAACTTGGAATATAAAACCAGACCCTAAAGTGTTCATTTATGGTGCTCTTATCCAAGTGCATTTTTTAGCTCTAATGGTCATTTAATTTTGGTTCATATCCTTCTTCTTGTATTTCTAACATGAATGCATTCAACCCATGACCAATAGATCTCTATAAAATCCCATTCAAAGTTCATTTAGAAGGGGTTAGAAAATATCATAAAATAAGTAATAATACAAGTAAGAATACTTAGGCATATTTCTCTACTCTTTGTATACAACCATCCAATACAACCAAAAGCTTCTTCAAATCCTTACTCTAGTCCCTAGCCACCTCAAGCACACCTAGTTTTAGTAATTTGCATCTTCATACACAATTGCATAAAGCAAATCAAGTGTGATAACTATATATGGCTTGACCACTTTTTAGAGTATTGGTATGTAGGCAATGTACCCACATAAGGGGTTTGGATACATGTTTAGTGCATCTTACACACATTAAGGGCCCTCCCTTTTTTTCTCAAAATTTGTTAAAGTATCATGGAGTCTAGGGTATGAAGACTAAACCAACTCTATAGGGAATTTTGTAAATATCTAGCATCCAAAATTTCACATGCATGCTCACATAGAGACAATAAACAAAACCCATAAAGCTCAGATCTATTGAAAAATAGTGGTAGAAGAGGACTATAGAGCCGGATCCCAGGGTGTCCTAATTTGGTGTACCTATACTTTCATAAAACAAAATTTAGATCCCAATTTGTGACACTAACTCGGTCCTACATAGTAAATTTCAAACCCTATCTAAACTATCTCAATTTTTATCTAGTAAGTTTTATCTTCTCCGCATTTATTACTATTTTTAGAAAGGTTCAAGTAACAATTAAATTATACAAATTAGTAACTTAATTATTTTAATAGTATTTACTAATTTAATTAACTCACACCCTTAACTAAATTAGGAATAGGACTCCAATATTTCCAAAATAGTTAAATTAGTATTCAAGTTTAATTTTTTTTGCTAAAATTTTATTTTATGTCTTTGGATAGGTTCAGGCCCTCCTTCTAGTGCCAATACTATTGGTGTGAATTTTAACACAACCAACACTAGGTAGGGTTTGTTCACCTATACCTCTTTTGAAAGGAGACTTGTGATAATCTACCCAAAGCTTATATTTACCTTGTCTATGTGCTTTATCTTCACTTAGTGGCTCGTTATGACCATTCCATTTCAAGGGGACTTTGTTGCTTTCAATCCTAATCCAAATATCAAGCTTAATTTCAATGGGTTTTGGGTACTTGAACAATGTAAAATGCAATTTGGATTTATTATTTTATATGATTAGGTTTTTTGCATATGCTAAAAATAGATAAATAAATGTTAATTTGAGTGTTTCCCAATTCCAAATCAACATTTGTAGCATTTCCTTCCATGTGTTTATGGATGATTTTTACTATGTTCATTCCATTGATTTTACATACAATAGTGAATTTAAATAATATAAATAAATCTTACAATCAATATATACATAAACAATATATTGCATTTAAACCTTATATTCTAATAACTAATAATAAAATAAAAGGGGAAGAGAAAGAAAAAAAAGCATACAATGATGAAGATAAATTTGAGATAATGATCATACAAGCCCCACAAACTAGTGTATGATATAATTAACATTTACATAATCAAATGCAAATTTAGTGTAATCTTGTAGGAATATCAAACAAGGAAATAAGCAACCCTAAACACCATTTACATGCACAAAATGAAGAAAATAATCCTAAGTATTTAATTAATCAATATTAATTATTTTGTACATGTAAATGGTGATAGGGGTTGCTCATTTCCTTGTTTGATCTTCCTATAAGCTTGCATTATCTATGCATTTGATTATGTAAATGTGAATAGATCAGATGCTAGTTTGTGGTGCTTGTGTGATCATCATCTTGAATTTAATTTCATTATGAATGTGCATCATAACATTATTGTAAATATTTTTAACAAATTTGAGGGGTTTGAATTAATTAATGGAATCATGGGGAACACGTGGATTTTGGGTGTTTAGGCACCTAATATTTAATATCTAACCACTAAACTTATACACATACCAGTATGGATTTCCCCCTTGTGCCTATATTAAGATTATTTTTTCATATCCATAAGTGTACATATACATCACATTATCTTTCACATGACTTACTATTGATCTTTATTTTTGACCCTCTCAGAATATACCCATAATATTTTTTAACTTAGAGAGGGCAAAGGGAGGCCACAACACATGCGATGGAATGTCCCCTCATTAGTTTTAAGATTGATGCTAATTAAATCCAAGGACCGAGTAGTTTAACCAATTTTACTTTGAGAGTAGGAACTACTACCACCAAAGGTTAAATGATATTAGTATTTATGTTTACCTACTTTTTTGATCGTTAATTTATTATCTAATTCTTATTGTTTGTTTACTTCCTTGCTGCAATACTTTCTCACTACAATTCACTTTGAACCCTAGACTAAGGTACAACACTATTAAAAACACAAAAGAGAGAGAGATTAGAGTAGAATAGAGGGTTTATCCATGACATAAACAAACTTATTCATGTTTTGGAGATAAAATCATGTTTGACCATAGTTATATCACTATGTGTTGAGTATAGCCACTGCACAAATATGAGCCACTCAGTGGGAAAGCTTCTAAAGACACTAATATAAATGTTAAAACTCATGAAATTTTTATTAAATATAAACACATAAATAACCTATATGTATTGAACACAATGATTTCATATTAATTTATAGTTGTAAGTGAATAAATCAAATTATGTTCCATGGGAAATAAAATAATTCATAAGTGAATCAAAATAGAAAAGGCAAAATATGATTACTAAATTCATCTACAAATAAACACATTAACAGTCCTAACACCATTGAAGTATATGAAAATAATAACATGGATAAATTATAGGAACAAAAGAAAATAATAATATGTATTCAAAAATGTTTGTGGCATTTTATTATAACTAAATATTTCTAGACAAACAACCAAGGACACAAAACAAAGAGGAAAGGTAGGTGTAATCCTAGCACAATTCCAATAAAGCTTTAGAGCCAAGAATTGCATACCATTAGCATACATTATGAGAAATGTACAAAGGAATAAAGTTACATGTGATCTTGGCATTATTACTATAGAGCCTTTATGCCCAAAAGTATCACCCTTAATAATTGAATTTCAACCCATTTAAATAAACAATTTTTGAAGCTTATGGCTTTGATGTCTAGCTTCGCTCACTAATCTAGTGGACACAAATGTTCAATGATTATTTAGAAGCGTCATTGATATTATGAAAAATTCAAGTTAATCCCAAAATATAAATCATTATACCATGGCCTTTTAAGTTAATCTTTATCTTATGTGTTAATTTCTTGATCCCAATGCAAACTCTATGCTTTAATCAATGTCACTTCTTGGTCTCATATTGAATTATACCACATTTTAAATCATTTATTAGTGAGGAAATAATATATAACTTGAATTTTCAAATCAAATTAGAGGCACAATCCATCCTTACATTTTTATAGTTTTCATGGCTTGACAGGCCATTAACTTTAAACTAGTGCTTCATTGTCCACATAGCCAATTTGTCCATTACACCAATAATTTACTACCATGAACCTCCTTCTCAAATATTGATGTATTTAGGATGATAGTGTAATGGTCTAAGATTACAAGTTCTAATGGATCTATCCTACTATGGTTTTAGGGTTTTGGGAAGGTGCCATGTGGTATCCTCTAGGGACCTCAAAGCCATGGGATGATCAACATTAAAATTAAGGGTTAAATCCTATAAAATTTTAGGTAGATCTTGTTTTATTCCATGACATATATTTTTTGGATTATTTCATAAGGGTTGACACATAGGCATGTCCATGATTATGACCATCTTGGGGCCTTGAATTCCCCACCTACCACTTTATATTAACCTACCATGCCACTTTATATAATACATCAAGCTCTTTTGGGCCTTAAAATCTTTTTCAACACTGATAGACTAGTATATCTTATAATTGGTTGATTTGGCACTCCTTGGTTGGTTCAGGCTCTCCTAAGCTCTAAAATATTTATCAAGTCTAGGAGACTAAACTAAAGGATAAAAAATTTCACACAACACCTTATAATTAGATCTTGGGATCTGACATCTCTGCCAGCACCTTGAGATTGACATTTATGAGAGTTGAGGCTAATAGTTCCACTTGGAACTCACTAAATGGTTCCTAACCTTTAGTAAATTTTTACAACTTTACCAACCCAAGATGTTGACAAGTCATCTTGATTATTTATATCATGGTGAAGTGATATTTCACAATGTGGCACTATCTCACTTACCCATTATTCTAACACAATTTTTGGCTTGCATGAACTACCTTGAGGATGTAGAACAACAATATTTCACCACATGGCATCATCTCAATCATCCACTCACACATAACATGTTGATATCACTTCCCATGTATGTATGGTTTTGGGATGTTGGGTCACTATGGTTGTGGCATGTTGAAGAATCTCATTATGCCACTCACTAAGAGATTTAATGATATCACTATCTACCTAGCAAATTTGAAGAAAATTGACTAAGTATTTTAAATAAGTGAAAAATTGTTGCATGGCTATGGGAGGATGTCAAATAATTATTTTAGTGTTGAAAGCCTTTTATGAAGGGGTCCAGACCACCAAGAATCATGAACCTTTCCATGTTTACCTAGTAAACACTGAGCACCTACAAGTAAAAGGGAGAAAAGCCCAGTTAGAAAATTTTGAATTTAAAAGGAAAAGGCTAAGATTTTTTTTTTTAAATGGCTAATTTATATTGAAATGTAATGAAGAGGCATGAAAACTTAGAAAATGAAATCTAATTAAATGTGAATTTTTGTGTTTATTTTAATGACATTAACTAAGGAAAAAGATGAGTAGAGTGAAACATGTAACTAATTTAAATCAAATTCAAGCAAGAATAGACTAAATTGTTAATGAAAAATAGTAGAAAACTCAGAAAATGTTAGATATTCTTCACAAACATAAGGTGAAATAATCCAAAAAGAAGATTCTAATGTGTCTTAAAACACAAGCAAATGAAAAATAATAAGAGTTAAGATTTTTACAAATTCATACTTTCTAAATCAAATTAGTCCCAGATGTGAATTGGACTAAGAAATATTGATAAGCATTAGATTATTTAGACTTATTCATTATCAAAGAAGCTTTAGAAAATGAAATTGTACATCCAAGAACCTATAAATTAGAGATGATACTAAAACAAGAGGTCCCCATTTGAGGAATTGAGGATGGGGTGTGTTGGTAACAACATATGGAGAATTTCATGGGGAGAATGATATAAAATCATTCATAATAGAGAAAATGGTTAAATCACTTCAAAATTTAGACTACAAATCTTCACATCTAAACACAAGTATAAACTACAAACAATTCTCTTCAAACAAGATTAGAAATATGGAGGCTCTAAAGTTTAATTCAATATGTGGCATACTAAGTGTTAATTCATCCTTATATATTTAGTGTTTGAAAATTTATTAATTCTTTTATACCTATGGAATTCACATAAAATAATTCAAACTCTCTTAGACAATCAAAACCTCTAAGAGGGAAGAGATTTGGAAATTTTTCTTGAAGGCAAAATGGTATTGGCATTACTTTGATACCATCCAAGCATCTATATCCTGGACATAGATGGATTTGGTCACCCTCAAGACCATATTGCATTGGTGACCAGGCTAAAAACCCTATGGTGGAGGCTACTTGAATCACCCTTTCAAGGAAGGCTTTATGTTTTATATTTTATCCCACTTCCTTCAATATTTTATTTCTTAAAAGATATTTTATAGTTGTTTGTGTAGGTATTTACTACACCTATTTACTTAAAATTTATTATGTGGTAATTAGGTGTTTATTAGGCTAGTGATGACATCACTATGATGTCATCATGCACTTGTGAGTACATAGGGTCACACAATGAGTGGATTGGGTTATCCAACCCACTTGGTCCCCTAAGTTCCTAGTCCACTAAGGTCACTTATCTATTGTGTTCCCTTAGTACTCTCTCCACCCATAGTGGAAGATTTGACCCACTCACCTTGTCTGGCTGAGTCATCTACACTCAACTAGCCCATTTATAGGCCTATCCTCTAAGTCATTTATGGTGGACTAATTGGAGTGAATTATTTATAATTCTAAGACATTTATGGCTTGATCATTTAGTGAGGCTTGTGGATCTACATGCCCCTTGTGCCATTTTTATAGTGTATTGTAAGCCTTATGTTATTATACTACTTAGCTAGGATATATGTAAGTTGTGAATGATAGATATGTGAGTGTAGTGATCTATAAGATTTGGTTGATTGTAATTCATTTCATTTCCACCTCATTATGAATAAATATATTGTAGTTCTACTCTCTTCTAGTTTTTGGCTTCAATAGTTATGTGTGTTCTCTCTACAGTCATCAGTTATAGACATCTAATTTTGGATGATTCTCACATAGTATCAGAGTGGGTATCTGGTAATGAACATTGTATGTTTTTGTTGTTATCTATTCAAAATCCTTGAGTAGTTTTTTCCATATTGTATTCTCCATCAAATGGCTTGGTTTTTTATGTTATATTGAGTATGTGGTTTTAGCTTTTGTAAAGTCTTAGTTGAAAATTAGGAATGCTTGCAAGGTTGTTTGTTAATTACAAGTAAGGAAATAAAGCAAAGAGTAGCTAAAGGAGGTCACTATTATGGTGTTTATATTCCCTAATCATTCTACCCATGACTTCCTTTTGTATGCTAGAGTTTTTTAGATTTTGTGTTGAGGTGTTACATAGTTTCTAAGTTATATCTTATATTCCAAAGAAGAGTTATACATAGTGATCTATCAAACTATCTCCACTTAAAACCTACTCACTGTAAAGCCTCTTCCCACTTGCCATTGGATCTAAGCCTACTCACAACCTAGTTTTCTCACCTTTGTCCACATGGTGGTTTTCATTTACCTCAAAACCTGTCCACACACATAACTTGCTTATTGAATACATTTTTGAGAACTTGTGATGTACATCCTATCATAGCCTACATCATCTCGTAGTTCTAATCTCCTACTACCATGACCTACTATATCCTTCACCTAACTGAGCTAATATTTAAAGCATAAGGCATAAAACCATCCTCAACTCCTATGTTTCCTACATTATTTTCCATATGTCTAGATTCAAAATGAGTTTTGAAGCCACTCGACATCTTAGATCTCTAATAGTCTAGTTTCTTCCCATTACTATCCTCTACACTTGTTTGATCATCCACTTATATAAACCTAACCACCCTTAGTGGTTTCCCAAACTATGAATATAACTATGGTATTCTTTCTTTCTGGGTGGTATATGTGTTTTTTGGCAGACTTTACATGTTGAAATGTACTTTTTCAAAAACATATCAAAATAAAATCTACTTTATATTCGTCATCATCATTCAAGTGAAGAATATTATATTGTAAAGTTTATTTGACATGGAAACACATGTGGATATAATAGTAAAAGGAGATATTCCTTCTACAATGGTGGTCATGTGGGGAGATAATATTATGGAAATGAGGATTCACACATGGGAGAATCTAATTGTAGTGGGTACACTTTTAATGGAAGGGATTCATGTTACACATGATGGGGGTGAGACAACATTTTTTTAATGTTTTAATTTAAAAATAATATATCATAATGAGTTAATGCATTGGTATTTTTCCTTTTTTTTCACTTGTCAAATATGAAGGGTGAGGCATGGGTTGGTAGGAGGCCAATTTACCCTCAAAAATAAAACAATTACATTCTACATTTCATTATGGTTCCAAAGAGTAGTTGGAATCCTACCATTTCCACTTGTTTAGATGATTTTTCAAATCTTCTAGTGCAATTTTATTAAATAGGCCTCATTTACAAGAAATTTATTATGACATAACTTTTGATCAGTAGCTCAAAATTGAGCACCATCTTTTTCAAAAGTTAATGTTTCATTCATTTCCCATGGTTTTATTATATTTTCATTTTTAAAACTCACTAAAACTATAAAATTCCATATTCATGTGGGGTTATCCATGCTATAGGCCCCAATACTTTTTACATTGTTATCTTTATGCATTAATTACTCTCATCTATGTGGACTCATTTTTAACCCAATATAAAGTCCATATCTATAATGTGCACCATTTTTTACCCACTCTAGTGCTTATTACTCACTTAGACATATTCTCAACTATGTCTGACATCCCATTCATGAGCATGAATTAGGGGGTCCTTACAGTTTGTACCATACAATCTTGTACTTACCTAGTGTCTTTTCTTAGTCATGTCAACCCCATTTGAGAGACTCTAGATGAGGAGATTTATTTCATCTCAAATGATCCTTCTTGGAAAGGATAATTATGCTTCTTAGCATGTGTACATGGAATGCTCACTCATGGAATGGGAAATTATTCCATTCTTATATGGATAGATTCTTGGTCATATTGACCTAGGTCAATATTATGATTGGGCTAACTCTTGTGCCTATGTCTATGGTCAATTATTTTTTCATGTTTCATGGGATCTACACCACTATGTGTAGCTCAAAGAGTTTTCCTCAATTATTTAGAGCACTCTTTAGAGTCTTTTTGGGGATCCTACTATGACTTATATCACTCCTCTACTTCCTATTGTCTCTTTAGAGATTATTGTACTCACTCCTCAGGATTCAATTCCCTATGAAAACATGTCCATTGTGGATAATTATTTATTTTCTATCCAACCAACACTATAGGATGAGATTATACTAGACCTTAGTATCTTATTGTAGATTCTATTTTTGTTTCTATGTAGATTATTGCTGTTATAGAGCCTTCATAGACTTGCACTTTAGAAGACATCAATAAATTTAGTGAGAGTACATTAATAGCATTCATGACTCATATGTTCATGTGGATATTCATATTATAGAGCTATGTGATTTATCTATAGTATCATCTTCAATTTTTATGGTTATTGAGCCTTAATCTCCTCTTCACATGGACATTCTTTTAGTAAATATTCCATGTCTATCTTCTTCTCTAGCTATTCTTTACCCTTAATTATATGTGTTAGTGCCCAAAATTGCACTCAATTAATTGGGCCCTTGTCAAATGTAAGTCCTAAGTCTAGCCCAAGTTGATTGAAAAGAGCCCTTGTCAAATGTAAGTCCTAAGTCTATCCCAAGTTGAGTGAAAATGCCTAAGTCATTAGCTAAATCCCTACTTTCAACTATTCATGTCAATACCATGTTCATGTTAAATTGACTATGTCCTAATTTTGTCTTTACTTGGAGTACGTGCCTTTCCCTTAGACTTTTTTATGTAAACACTTTGCCTGATGCAAATAAGTATTTTTGATTTTTATGGGACAAAAAGTTTGATGACTTATTTCCATTGGGAAAATTATCCATAACAAAAATCTTGAAAGAATTATGAAGTTTCAAAAAAGGTGCAAAGTCTTATTTTTCTTAGTCAAAATGTTTGTACAAAAAATTTGAAGGAATTATGTTAGACATTTTGTCCACAAAAAAAAGTCTGAAGGTCTATTTCCTTTAGGCATTTTGTCATGGATAAATGTCTAAAAGAATTGCATTGTGTCAAGAAAAGTTAAAGTCCTTATTTGTTTCAAAAAATTTATCTATGGAAAAAAGTCTAAAGGGTATTTTACCTTTAGGAATTTTTATCACATAAAAATCCTAACAATAGTCCTTTATTTCACCAAAAGTGTCAAGTTCTAATCTTTGAGAAAAAATGCCAAGTCCAATTTCTTTGGGGAAATTGTTTCAGATAAAATATCTGAAATAAGTATCCTGATGAAGATGAAAATACCAAAGACATAATTTCCTTGGAAAAAGTGTAAGATCAATTTATTTGGAAAAATGCGAAGGACAATTTCTTCATGGAACTTATTTCGGACATTTTATCTAAAAACATGGTTGTGATGAAGTATTCATGTAGAGGAAAGTCCAAAAGATCTCATATGCTTCGAATAAATTATTTCAGACAAAATATCTAAAACAATTATACTAATAAACAAAAGCCCAAAATATTTTTATCAGAGATAGGAATGCCAAAGACCAAACATTAGGAACAAATGCTTGAGAAAAAATTACCCAAAGGAATTTTTGAATTGCAAGTATGACGGTCTTGTCGACATTTTTTGACAGGCGTGCAGATGTCAACTTTAATCCATAGAAAGTATCTATTGTGGTTTAAATGTTCTAAGATGGTCATGTGAGAATAAATTTTAGGGCCCATAAGATATCCATTTGAGTTTAAATAGAGGCAAATCCAATGGTACATGTTAATGTAGAGTAGGATGATCTAACAATGCATGATAAAAGTTGAATAGTCAAAGAAACATAGGATGAGTGAGACAACAACAAGTGTCATCATCATGGGAACCCATTATAAATCTGATGGAGTTAAAATCAAAGGACTAAGCCCTATGGATAGTGATTGATTATATGCACTTGGTCTATGCCAATGAGATCAGTGGTGCATGATGATGGACTATTCAATGAATATTTGATAAAATCCAAGACAACCACATGGAGATAATGTATTAGCCTGGTAGAGCTGACATAATAGGATGCAGAAATCCCATGGGGATACCAAGTGGCATGACCTTGGGGTGAAAGATAGATAGAATCTAATAAAAATTGGTCTTTTGGATCAAGATCAATGTTCCATGTGAATTCATGCACACAGATCAATGGCATGATTGAAAACTAACTCATCAAAGGGATCATAACCTATAATAAAGTGACACATGTCCAAAGGGCAACAAAGGTCACATTTCAAGATAAGGAACAATGTGACATGATGAATTCCACATGAGCATAATCATCATATTCAAAAGTACTATGCATAATAGTTCATGTAACTTTCACCATTGATAAATAGATTGACTAGGCAATTTTCAAATGAACCATGGGGGTTCTATAAGAAGTTTAAAAGGCAATAACATAGAAGTTGAATGTTTATGATGTCACTGGCTTTCCATAGTAAGGAGATAAAGGCATGTTTAATAAAGTATAAAGTTAAGGTAGAGAAAGGGTTTCTAGATATGTCAAATGTTGGATCTAAAGTGTAACCCTAATGCTTGGACAATGCATAAAGTCCATTTATGACTGTAAGACAAATATATTACATTTTTTCATCATATATAGAATACAAAGGGGATTATGTTCATATAATTAATGACCTCTATGAAGATCTCAAGTAAAGCCTATATGATAAGGAGTTTTAAAAGGGTGACAAGTATGTGTTCAGTACACTATAATCTAATGTGGCTTTACTAACCCCTCATGTGCTCATTCAAGACCTCCCTAGGAAGGCTTCCCAGGGGGACTATTAGGATCAATTGTTACTTAGAAATTCATCGATGTGTAAGTGCGGCCAAAATTTCCCCAATAAATCAATGGTGTGGATAATGCTTTTATGCATTAAAAAAGAAAATTTACACAAAAGGATAAATGTATTGAAAATTTGTTAAATGGACAAAAGTGCAAAAGGGGGAAATATGTGAAAAAATAGATTAGAGCCAAAATGGTAAAAAAGTTGATTTAACCTAAGTTTGGCATTTTTCACTACTTAGTTTGTCTAAGATTCTCCATGGGAAAGATATTACATGTTTCCAAGATCAATATGGACCACTCCCAAGAAGATATTTAGGTAGCCATGAATAAAGAATATTTTCCAATCATCATTACAAGAATAGGTTGTTCTATGACATGTATAAAAATAAGGGTAGCTATCTAGGAGTTTCTAGTTATATATGACAATGGTCGAGAGTATCTTTAGGTAGTTCCACATTATGACAAAGTCTATTTGGCTCCTCAAATGATTTTATTCTCCTTCCATCCCATGTGAAAGGTATCTCCCATTCAGAGATCAAAATATATGCTCCAAATTTTAATCATTCCTTGTATAGGTGGTTGTAACAATGATGTTCATTGCAAATACATGAAGGTTTCATACATGGCAAAGAATATTTTATCTAACTAGGAACATCTTGGTGGGACTTTAGCATTTCAAATTTTCAAACCTCATTCTCAAATTTGAAATGGATTGGAAAATTTATAGATAATGGTTTTATCCTCTATTTAAAGGTTATTATTGGTAATTATTTTAGGTGTTGATTTTCTCTAAGTCTAGGTTCTACAAGAGTTTTTGGGATCAATTGCTATGTGTAGATCTTATCTATCTTGCTAAGGTGGTTGTAGTATTACAACCATTACCAAGCTTTAAAAGCTTGTTTAATGTATCCCTTGTCAAAAGAGAAAACTCACCATGATTTTCCCCTTGGTATCATTTTGAATAATTGATTTGTGTAAAATTTCTTTTCAATATTAATGAAAATGATTGTGGTTCTTTTCTCTTTCTTGTTGACGAAGTGTAGTAATATGTGTTACAAGTCCTTTTGATTAGATATTTGGGTTTATGTTTACTATTGGTTATCATCTTGAGCATAGATCTAGGTTATAAGTCACTTTATATAGTTTAATTTCAAAAATGTGTTATTGAATGACCTTTTAGGGCACCCTATGCCTACAAATTAGATAGAAAAAAATTTCTTGAATGTTTAGTTGTAGTGCATGCTCTAGGTTTTTAGTGACCATTTGTTATTTATTATTAGCTTGTATTTTAGTCTTTTATACATATTTTTCTAAGGATAATGTCATGAACATTGTAAGAAACCTTGCTATTTGAATAGACTAGTAGCACACCACCTTCAATTTTTATATAGTCATCTAACTGTCCTACCTCATCTCACCCTAAAAATAGTATACCCTTTGCATACAATAAGTGTTATTTTCCTTATGAATGCATGATATCTTGCATAATTGAAACGTTTTTATATTTTATGTCTTAAAGTTTAGCATTACAATCTTTTATTCAACCACTATTATTTAAAATCCTTTAAAATGAAATTTTTAATAATATACATATCTATCTTTAGTATCTTAAATATGATGTAGTGCATTTGTGCATTCCTTGTGATACCCCTTCCTAGGTGGAGTGTGCAATTTTGGTTATGTCCTGGTCACAACTATGTCTCTTTGTGCCAAGAATGCCCATGGATATTTAATTACAAAATCTCTTCCTATGAGAAAGCTACCCCATAGGTTCTCTCACCTTAGTTTAGGCAAAGCCAAAAGTAGAATGGAGTTGATCATACCATTTGTAGGTTCATCTTAGTCAATTTTTTGTTTGGTATAGTCTTGATGTTAAACCCTTCCCTAGCTACAATGACATACTAGTGTGTTTTTCATTTTTATTTACCATTTTATTCAAGTGTACAAGGCCAAGCATATGAGGTATACAATTGGGAACCAATAATATACTTCTTAATTACCATCTTCTAAAGTTAGGCTTGTGATACTTGATCAGACTTTGGCACATTCAAACATAAGTAGGGAGACATTTGAACATTTTCCAAAGATCTACATCATGATTACTACTTGCATTATAATTGAATGGGAATTTATTAGTTTGATTACTCAAGGCTTCTTTATTCTAAAAGGAAGATACAACATTTGTTATAGAGGGACCTCTTACAACATCTATCATGTAACATCTTGTGCTTACCTTCTCTCTCTTATTTAGGGAGGCATTCATCCTTCATACTTTTTAGGATATTAGGGATCATCTCTGGGCTATTAGAGTGATGATTGCTTCAACATCATCTTTCGGGGGGTGTTTTAGTATCATCTTATTTTCTCTCTTTTGGGGTGTAGTTTTTTTCACTAGGTTTTCTCCTTTTATTTCACTTTATGAGAGATTGCATTTTACTTGGGTACTTGAGTAGGCCTAATTATTAGGGCCCAATTTTAGTACCCACCTATGATATGCTTAAGGAAGGGTATTTGTGTAGGTATTTACTACACCTATTTACTTAATCTTGATCATGTGGTAATTAAGTATTTATTAGGTGAGTGATGACATCACCATGATGTCATTATACACTTGTGAGTGCATGGGGTCACATAGTGAGTGGCTAGGGTCATCCATCCTTATTGGTCCCCTGAGTGATTATTTCACTCAAGAGACTTTTCTAATGTGTTCCCTTAGCACTCTTTCCACCCATAGTGGAATATCCCACCCACTCAACTTATCTGGTTGAGTCATTTTGCACTCAACCAACCTATTTATAGGCCTATCTTCCAAGAAATTCATGTTGGATTGATTGGATTGGAGTATTTATCATTCTAATCCATTTATGGCTTGAGCATTCAATGAGGCTTGTGGATCTACATGCCCTTTATGCAAATTTTATAGTATATTTTAAGCCTTATGATATTGATATAATTAGCTAGGATTTGATTAATTTGTGATCATAGTGAGCTATAAGCTTTGAGTCACTATAATAAATTTCATCTCCACCTCACTCTGAATACATATGTTGTAGTTTTGCTCTCTTCTAGTTTCTGGCTTCAACATTTATGTGTGTTCACTCTACAATCACTAATTTTATATGTCTTATTTTAGATGTTTCTCACAACAGTTCTATCCATTGAGGGTTGGGGATGAATCTATGGGTATAGTTATAGACTAAAATAATTCAAATTGCAAACATGAGCCTAAACTATTTTAGTGCTTCTTCTTTGCTTAAAATATTTAATTAAGTGCAATTGATGGTTTTAGACAAGAAAATAAACCTTTCTAAAATACACATGTTTTTTTAAGAATCATAGAACTCCCTTATTAAATAAAATGTAAAGAAGAAAAATGAAGTAGCCTATGTAATTTTTCAAACATGACTCTTTAGTTTCTAACTTTTAAAGCTCAAACAACTCTTTGAATTTTACATCAACTATTTGAGGTTAATTATCCCACTAAAATAAATAAAAATGGGATTCCATAGGGTTATTATATTTATTTTAAATGCTTTTCTTTAAAAATATAACTTAACTAGTGTAAAAGGATGTCAAGGACAAGGAATGTGCCAAACTGCTAAAGTAAAATGAAAATAAGAAATGCAAAAAATAGAAAACCTACTCTAAACCAAACCTATCTACAAATAAGAATATATTCTATAAAATAGGGAAACTATTTTAAATAAATAAAATGCAAAAATCATGACCTAACTAAACCAAGCAAAATAAAAAATCAAGTAATTGTGTACGCTAATCTAAAAAGCAAGCCCAACAAAATTGGGAGGGTGGGTTTGGAAAACCAGCACAACATAACTTCCACTTGTTGTTTCAAGCATTTTAATTTCATTCAATGTACTTAGGAAGGCAAGGACATCCTTTTACTCATTTAATAATTGCTCAAGTTTCTTCCCTATGAAACTAAGACAAAAAATAAGCATATGTTCAAAATAATCATTTTTATTAGACCCAAAATTATAATGACAGTTGGAATGGGAAGTATTTACCTCAAAATATTTCTAAGTATAAATGAGAGATTTAGTTACCTAAATATTAGTGGCTAAGATCGTTTGGGTAAAGGTTCAAGGTGTACAATTTGATTGGGACTTATAACATTTATTGCATGGATGTCTTCCTTTTCTTCTTCTTTCATGGGTTGATTATTCTTTAATAATCATAAATATGAATGATATCATCACCATTAGAGATGTCATCTTATTTTGATAAAATCATAGTTAATGAAACAAGCATGATGACCCACTAGTTGAAACTAAAAGTTTTCTCCTTGAACAATGGTAAGGGAATCAATTTTTTGGTCTATTATTGTAGTATTTTTGAAAGTAAACAAGTATTATACTTTCCTTGGATGGAGGTAAAATAATTGATCTTATACCTTAATGTATTTTGTGAAAGCCATGGCCCAAGTATCTACTGTAAATATTCTCATAAATATTGTAATTAAAAAATCTAAAGTATGCAAATGCATATCTAAAATAGTTATCTTAGAAGGTATAAGTATAATAGGGACTCTATTAAGATCTTTTGAAACCTACGATTGAAATATCTAATTAACTCAAAGGGTTCTTTTTTAATCTAACAAATTCTTGTAATAAAGCATGATAGTCAATCCTTAGACCAAATTAAAACAATAAAAAAATTTCAAAATCATTCTAGTTGTTAATATGATTAGGTTACAAGTAGGAAAACTAATCATATGCATATTTATCTAAATTAAAAGGATATAGTTTGCATGCTACATCATTAAATTTGATATTTATAACATGCACAACAAACTTGTAGGAAACCAATTGTTATTTGATAGTCATTTCATGATCATTTCAAAACTCTAGGAGCAAACCAAAGGGATCCTCGAGAAGGTCATGCTAAATTCCTAGAATATTTATGGCTAACTCACCAAACCAAGATAGGGGGAATATCAAAAAATTTAGACAACTAAGGATAATATTTTAAAAAATTAATAATATGCACAATGAGCTCATCCTTATTGGTTCCGCTCGTCTTGTGTCTCAACAAGTGAAACAAGAATGGTGAGAACTTAAATATAGACTTTGTGATCCTTATAGTGTGGTCCAAGTTGCTCTCAAATTACAATAATCAAAATATAACTATTAAGTAAGAGGACCTCCTTCAAGAATCATTATCTATGGATCATGATTTCTTATGCCCTCAGAATACACCAACATGATTGGGTAACTCAAATAAGACAACCAGAGGTAACACCACATGGGATGAAATATCCCCTAGTTAATTTTAGGATTTATGTTAGTTAAATCCAAGGAATGAGTAGTTTAACTAATTTTAATTTGATAAAAACAACCACTACCACCAAAGGTTTAATGATATTATCATTTATGTTTACTTTCTTTTTTGGTTAATTATTTGTCTAATTCTTTCTATTTGTCAAATTTAACTGATAAATCACTTGAATAATTCTTCATTGAAATTCACTTTACACCCTAGACTAAGGAATAAAACCATCAAAAACATGAGAGAGAGAGAGAGAGAGAGAGAGAGAGAGAGAGAGAGAGAGAGAGAGAGAGAGAGAGAGAGAGAGAGAGAGAGAGAGAGAGAGAGAGAGAGAGAGAGAGAGAGAGAGAGAGAGAGAGAGAGAGAAGTTAGAGTATAAAAGATGGATTTTCCCTTGAAATAAACAAACTTATTAATTTTTTGGAGCTGAAATCATCTTTGACCATATGTATACCACTGTGTGACAAGTCTAGCTATAGCACAAACATGAGCCACTCTAACGACACTGATATGAATTATAAAACTCATGAAATATATAATAAATATAAATGCCTAAAGGACCTATTAAACACAACACTTTCATATTAATTTATATCTAAAAACACATAAATCAAATTATGCTCTAAGGGAAATGAAATAATTCATAAGTAAATCAGAATAGCAAAGGAAAAATCTAATTACTAATTTCATTTTCAAACATACAAATTAATTTTCCTAACACCATTAAAGTAATTCTAAATGAATAACATGAAGACATTATAGGAAAAAACATAACAATAATCTATATTCAATAATCTTGATGGTATTATATTACAACTAAATGTTTCTGGGCAAGCAACCAAGGTTACTAAACAAAGAGAACATGTAGGTGTAATCTTGTCATAATTATAGCAGAGATTTGGATATAAGAATTATAAACCATTGGTATATATTATAAGAAAATTACAAAGGAGGAAAGGCAGGTGGGATCCTGGCTGAATTATTATAGAGCCTCTATGCACAAAATTATCACCCTTAATGATGGGATTTCAGCCCCTTTAAATAGATAATTCATGAAGATCATGGCTTAGACATCTAGATTATCCCACGAACATAGTGGTTACAAATTATCAATGATTATTTGGAAGTTTTGTTGAGATTATGATAGATTTAAATTGGGCACATGATCTATGTAATTGAACCATTTCATTTTAAGGTAGTTTTTGTGGTATGTGCTTCTAACTCAAACCCAATGTGCATGCCATGATTTAGTCAATGTTTATAATTGGTATCAAATTGAATTATGCTACCTTTATAATCATTTTTTGGTGAGGAACCAATCTACAACTTGATTTTTCAAATTAAATTAGAGTCATAAGCCTTTCTTAGATTTTGACAAGTTTAAAGGCTAGAAGGGCTATCAACTTTAAGCAAGCACTTTGTTTCCATGAAGATAATGTGTCCTTTACCCTAATGGGTACTAACATGCACCTTCTTCTTGGATCTTCATGTATTTAGGATAATAGAGTAATTATCTAAAATTTTGAGGTTTAATGTCTTTATCCTGCCTAGGTTTTGGGGTTTTGGGAAGCTGCCACATGGCCTTCTTTCAGGATCTTGGGGGCATGGGATGATAACATTAAGCTTCAAGGTTAATGCATCTAATATTAAAGATATATATTATTATATTCCATGTTTCCTCTATTTTTTATATTCCACTCTGAGGGTTGACACCTAGGCATAGTCGAGATCTCTATTCTTATACACTTGTGAGGCTGAAGTGCTAGCTAGGGACATGTGGCAGCTTTTGATTTTCCTCTAAAATTCCACATGAACTTCTTTACAACCATTTTATGGCCTTAAAGGCCCCACTTTACACTTTGTACTAACCTACCAAATGGCTCTCTATAATACATTGGGATCTCCTAGGCCTTCACATCTCTATCAATGCCAAGATATTATCACATCTAATATCTAATTGATGTGGTACTCCCTAGATGGGTAAGGCTCTCATAGGCTCTAACAGCTCTATCAATTCTAGGAGACTAGCATCAAGACTAACAAATTTAACATGGTGCCTTCTGATTGCCTCCTAGGATATAAAATCTATGTCAGGGTTGAGAGACTAACATTTCTTATAGTCAAAGTTGATAGCTCCATATGGTGCTCATTGATTAGTTCCTGACCTCTATACAATTATGATGATTCATCCACCTCTTGATACTAACAGGCCCTACTAACTATTTATATTATATTGAAGTGAGATTTCCACATGTGGAATTATCTTACTTACCCATTATTTAACACACTGCCAGACTTACACGGAGCACCCTAAGGCTGTAGAATAATGATATTTCACCATGTGGTGTCATCTTGCTCACCCGAGCCTTATTGACATCACTGCCTATGTAGGAATGGTTTTGGGATGCTAGATCACCAATATTATGATTTGTGTAAGCATCTCATTGTTCCTCTTACCTAGATATTTGTTGATGTCACTATTTACTTAGAAATTTGAATAAAATAGACTAAGTCTTTTGAAGAAGCAGAAAAAATGTTTCATGGCTCTGTGAGGAAGTCAAAGAATTAGCTCAGTGATGAAATCCTTCGGTGAAGGGTTTGAGACCCTTGGGAATCATGAAATATTGCCATGTGGAATTGGGAAACACCAAGCACCTATGGGTAAAATAGACAAAATCTGAGTCAACAAATTTTGTATCTAAAAATCAAAGGCTAAGAAAATTTAAATAAAATGGCTATGTTATTTTGAAATGTAAGGAAGTAGTGAAAAAAACACATTCAAACACAATTTTTTGTGTGCATTTTAATTAAGTTGACTAAGGCAAAAAAAATATACTAAATGAAACATGCAGCTAGTTTAAATCAAATTGAAGAAAGAATGGACTAAAGTATTAAGGAAAAGTAGTGGGAAACTCTAAAAAAGTTAGATAATTTGCAAAAAAATAAGGTGAAATAGTCTAAAATAAAGATTCAAATGCATCTCAAAACACAAGAAAACAAAATAGACTAAGACTTCATAGGCTTATAAAAATTAATATTTTATAAATGAAAGTAGTCCTAGATGTGATTTAGTCTAAGATATTTTGATGAACATTAGATTATTTAGACTTAATTAGTATCAATTAAGCTTTGGAACCTGCAAACTTGAGAGCTAACTAAAACAAGAGGGTCCTCATCTAAGGAATTGAGAATGGGGCATGTTGGTCACAACACTTATATCATTAGAATCATATAAGAATTACCAAATATTATTATTTAAATGATTGAAAAACTACAAACTAGTATCTTGTATGCACTTATTTTCATTTTCTATTCTATAAGCTCTAGCTAGTTCAAGTCTTCATCCATCTACACCACTCAATGGGAAATTTTTATCATTCCTTTGGTAACTTGTTCCACCCCTTTAGTCATTTTCCAATATCTTCGCATGAGGAAATTCACTATAAATTTCATATTTTACTCTTATAATGTATAAAATTTTATGTTGTTGGTCAATTGGTCATATCTATCATTGACACCTTTATAGAAAAAGGTGTTATTTGACATGTATGACAATAATTTATTCTCATTCTTTGGAGATCTTTTGGCCTATGTAACTATGTTACATTGACATGGAATACTAATTTTAGTGAGAGAATAATGGACTTTCACTTTAATAACTTATAAGTGTTATCATAAATTATTCATTTTATCAAAAAATTGGAAATAACTAGTCGCTCTCTGTCACAACCTTATAGCTGATGAGGGAGTACAACAACTCACCATCATATTCATTTTCCCCTTGGTTTTTTGTGGTTTTGAAAACAATAATTTTGATTTGTAATTAATATACTTAAATGGTTATTTATTTTTCAATCTTAATTCTCACAATAAAAACCCAATTCCCATCTCATAATTCATAGAACCTCTGAGAATAACATTGAATAGATTGGATGCCATTTTTTTACTTATTTCCTGCTTGCATTTTCACTATATGAGGAACTTTAACATAATACATTTATTTTTCACATATTTTTTTCTTGGCATAGAGAACACAATTGAAATTTATGATGTAAGAAAAGTGTGAATTTATTTTCCTCTCTCCCCTTTATATAAAAAATCACTAGTTTTTGTAGAAACATTGAGTAACTTTGTGTACAAATTTATGTCTTAACTACATTAGACATCATTGAATTGGCACATGGTCATTATTTGATTATTTATTTATTTATTTTTTGTTTTATGTGATATTAATAGTGTAGGTTTTTATTTTTCCCTATTTTTTAATTAGGGAAATTGTATTTCTTGTGCTTACATGGAGTTTTCCTACATTTGTGGGATAAGCTAGCTTATGTGGAGATGTGTGTCATAAATGTGTCATAGGTGTCATAAGAATGTCATAAGTAACTCCCTTGATGGGAGTTACTTCTCTATTATTAACACCTTATCACCACCTTTCATGGAGGATTTACAGTCTATTCTTGAGGTGCTTTGGCCACCTTTTGTGGAGGAGTTACTTACATGCTCTCCTATATGTATTCTTCACTTTGGCCATCTCATGTTAATTAGATTTTGGTTTTCTCCATTTTGTCTTGTGAAATTTATCTTCTTGTATAATTTAAAATTGCTTTAGCATCTATGTGGTGTGCACTTGCTTCATCTCATGTGATCACATCTCCATTGCATTCACATTATCCAGATTCTGGCAACAACTACGATATGGTATTAGAGCCACTCCAATAATTGTGTGTCTGGTTATGCTATTACTTTATTCTGAAAGTCTTACTTTGCTTTCTTAATAGTTTTTTTAACTCTATTACATTTGAGAGCTTTCGTAGAGTTTCTTCAAAACTCATGCAAATCCATATGGAAACTTGTTAAAGAAATTACTTTAGAGTTAAATTTTGCCAAGACATGTTATAGATCTGTTGTGGCTTTAGCAAAGGTAGTAGAATTCCTTTTCTTTTGGTCATTCTGTAGGAAAAGATAGACTTTTGCAATCTGGTTTCTATTCTTGGATGTCACTTTTAGTGTGGGGCATCTGTTAGGATGAGGTGTGTGACTCCAGCAGGGCGTAGTCCAGCTCTATGGCCCTATCTCTATTGTTGTCCTTGCTATGTTCAGTCTATTTTGGTTTCTAGCACCCCAAGGCCATGCTGGACACTCTTCTAGTCAAGCATCCTTTCTACAGTAATGCCATGACAAGCAGCAGCAATGCCGTCAGCAATAGCCACACCATCAGGCCGTACGATGTCTAGCATGTAGGTCTGTAGTTTTTTCAATTGTTTTTTTTGCAAGCAAAATTTGTGCCTTTTTTGAATAGCTACAAGTTAAACTAGGACACCATTGCCTGCATTTTTTTTGTTGTCTAGTAACTAGAAATGTGCCCTTATTTTTGGTGAGAATATTCTGCCACACCTGCTAATTTTCTTGAAAATGGTGCCCTCTTCTTGTTTGGCGTCCCATGTGGTGACTTGAACTGGGCATTGGTAATTGCTTTTTAAAATGTTTTCTAACTTTAATCACCTCACAATGTCATTTAGTACGCTGGAAAATAAGTAAGTTGAAAACATTTTTAAAAAGAGCAATTTAGAGGTTTTTTTTTTAAAAAAACTTGTATCTTCAACCTACGAAGACGAAGGGTGAGGCCAGGGTTGGCAGGAGACCAATTTCCCCTCACACAAACCTCCTTTGGATTCCTCATTCTGTTTCAAATCCAACAACTGGTTGGAAGGCCACTTTCTCTCTCAAAATAGGCATTTTTTTAATGTTTTAGTTTTTTTTTGCAAAAACTCTAGTTTACGGGAAAATTGAACGTTTAATATCTTGCAAACGGTGGCTCAGATTTGGGTGCCATTTTTTGAGAAAGTGTTTTTAATTCAATTCTCCATAGCATAGGCTTATTATTTGTCAAAAATACACTAGTTTATAAAGTGCCTAAAATTTGGGTCTCTCGAGATGCATTTTCAGTTGAGTTTGACGTTTTGTTTGCTTATAGTCTTGCACTGATTACTCTAAGATGCATTCTCAGCTGAGCTTGACGTCTTTTGATTGTGCACTTGCATATTTGGGGGGGGGGGGTTCAACATTTTGGGGGGGTGTGATTGCCTTTCACAACCTGCAAATCTTTGCTTTCATTCTCCTTTCTGCATAATTTCACAACTTGCAATCAACACAACTTCACCTAAATTCAGCTTAAAATGGATTATTTTCAACTTAAACCCATAACACCCTTCAACTATCATGAATGGAAGGTTAAAATGTCAATCATTCTTATAAGTAAAGGGTTGTATAGGATCACCATGGGTAATAAAGTATAACCCAACACTGATGCTGAAAAGGTCAAGTGGTACAACCATAGTGATGAAGCCTATGGATTACTAAGCTTGTCTATGTCTCCAAAACTTCTCTTCCATTTATAAACCTCCAAGACTCCCAAAGACATATGGGACACCTTAGAACTCTTATTTGGGAAGCTTGATGAGATGAGAGGACATGTACTTGAAAACAAACTCATAATTCTAAGTCCTAGCAGCTTTGACACCCTACAAGACTTCTTCACTAAGTTTAAGGCCCTTACATTGCAATTGAAAGAATGTGGGATAGAGAAGAAAGATGATCAACTCATACTTTCTATTCTCGCAAAGTTAGGTCCAAGCTATTCAGTCTTTGTCTCCACTTTCCATGCCACAAAAAGTGCCCTTGGCACTACATGGAAAATGCCTTCTTTGGATTCATTCATTACCAACTTGACTAGGGAGAAATATAAGCTAATTCAAATGGGCACAATGAAGTATACTCAACCCCAAGCTTTGATAGCTGGAAATGGTAAGGATAAGACTTCAATAAAAGAGAAGAAGAAAAAGAACAAGGACCAAGAGAAGAAGAAAGAAAACAACAATCTTGTCAAAAACAACACTAAGACTTCATCTTCTAATGCTAAACCTAAGAAGGAGAAGGTTAAGTGTTCTTATTGTAAAAAGATAGGGCATGATGAACACAAATGCATGAAGAAACAAATAGATCACCTAACTCATCTTCTAGAGAAGCACAACATAGGTGTTCCTGAGTCCATCAAGCAGAATTCATCTACCCAAGATTCTACCAAGGCAAAAGGCAAGGGTAAGGAGAAAGAAAAGGGCAAGGCCCTTATAGCTATAGTAGCTTATACATCTTCATGGGTCATTGACTCGGGTGCTTCTCACCACATGGGCTCTTCCCTAGTTGAGTTTTCATCTTTAGAGCCTTGTAGCATGACTTCAATTAGTTTAGGTGATGACACTTTAGTTTCTGTTGCAGGGAGAGGGTCAGTTGAAATGGAAGGATGAACATTCAATAATGTTCTAAGTGTTCCTTCTCTTTCAACTAATCTCCTATCAGTGTACCAAATCACTCACATTGGTTAGGGCATGAGAGTTGAGTTTTCACCAAATTCAGTGGCTATCAGGGAGTTGCATAGTGATACTACAGTGCCAGTGGGTAGGGTAGATCACCAAGTAAGGTTATACACCTCACATTTTGCAGCTAATTCTTCTCAAACAGCATTACTGACTCATTTGGATGGAGTTAGCAAATTGTGGCATGAGCAATTTGGCCACCTTAACTCCCGCTACATTGAGCAACTTTGCAAACATGACATGGTCATTGGCTTGCCTCGTGTCCAATTCTCAAAAGGACTTTGTGAGGGGTGCTCCCTTGGGAAGCATCCCAAAGAAAAATTTGACAAAGGCAAAGCTTGGAAGGCTTCACAACCTTTGGAGTTAGTCCACAGTGATGTATCAGGACCCTTTCCCAAACCATCTTTCACAAGGGCCAAGTACATCCTCACTTTAATTGATGATTTCTCTAGGTACACCTGGATATATTTTCTCAAACAAAAGTCTGAAGTGTTTGAAAATTTTCTAGACTTTAAGGCTCTTGTTGAGAAATAGAGTGAGAAATCCATCAAGGTCCTTTGAACTGTTAATGGATGGGAGTATGTCAGCATCAGGTTGGAGCAATTTTGCACCATAGAGGGGATTGATTTGCAGTGCATAGTCACTTACAGTCCTTCATAGAATGGGGTTGCAGAATGCAAAAATAGGTTCTTGAAAGAGATGGGTAGCTGTATGATTCACTCCAAATCCTTAGCACCACAGTATTGGGCCAAAGCCATCAATGGTGCTTGCTACATTCAGAATAGGGTTCCTCACAAAGCTTTGAAAGGGATAACAACCTTTGAATCATGGCATAAAAGGAAACCTGATGTTGAGCACCTTAGGGTTTTTAGATCCCTAGCCATGGCCTGCATTTCAAAGAAGAAATGCAAAGATATGGAACGTCAGTCCAAGCCTTGCATCTTTATAGGATATCTGGATGGTATTAAGGTATATCACCTTTTATATTTAGTCACTCATGAGTTGTTCATCGAGAGAAGTGTCCATTTTTAGGAGAGTCCTAGAGACTCAACACTTGACACTTCTTCTCCCTCATAGGATCTACTTCTTCATGATGATTCCTCATCAGATTTAGATCAGCCACAACAGGCTCTCGAGCTAGAGACATCTTCTTCTTCTTTGAGTTCAGATAGCAAGGACAGTGATGCAGAGTCATCCACCTCTAGTCAGTCAAAGGATGTGGAGTTAGCACCTGACTTGCCCACTTCTAGGCCACTTTGTGCTAGATAGACACTTGAGAGTGCTGGCACTTGGGAAGGAGATATTACAGATGACAAACGTACTAAGGGGGATTTTTAGAGAGATTCACATGCCTTCTTTGCTTTAGTTTCAGATCCTCACACTTTTTGAGAGGCATCAGGGGTAATTAAGTGGGATAATGCTATGGAGGAAAATTATTCTTCCTTAATCAAAAATTACACTTGGGACTTGAATTCACTTCATAAGGGAAGAAAGATGGTTCAATGTAGGTGGATATATCAGACCAAGTTTGTAGCAGATGGGTCAGTTGATAAGTATAAGGCGTGACTAGTCACCAAGGGTTTCTCATAGGTGATAGGCATTGACTACTCAAAGACCTTTGCACCCATTGCAAAGATGACTTCTATCTGACTCACCTTGGATATTCCCACAACACATGGTTGGGATGTGCACTAGATAGATGTGAAGAGTGCCTTTCTTCATGGAGACCTAGAGGAGGAGATCTACATGGAGCAGTTGCCAGGATTTGTTCAAGATTCTTCCTTATTATACAAACTTAGGAAATCTATCTATGGCCTCAAATAGGCCCCTCAGGCTTGGTATGCCAAGATGGATTCCTTCCTTCTCACAGCGAGTTTCACTAGGTGCCATTCTAACCCCAATGTCTACTTCTTATAGCAGGATGATTCGCTCTTGATTTTGGTTCTATATGTTGATGACCTTTTGATCACTCAGAGTTCTTCATCAACTATTCTAGTGGTGAAGGCATCTCTTTAGGATAGATTTGACATGACAGACTTCGGTTTGTTGCACTACTTCCTTGGCATTAAGATCTCACAGTTAGATTCAGGGATTTCTCTTGCACATCCAAAGTATGCTCTTGAATTATTGGCTCAGTTTCACATGGTTGATTCTAAGCCATCTCTGACTCCCTTTTTATCAGGAGTCAAGATTGAGGTTGACTATTCTTCACCATTGGTTGATGCCACTCGGTATTGACAAATTGTTGGTAGTCTCATCTACTTAACTCATACCAGGCCTGCCATATCATATATAGTGGGACTTGTCTCCAGATTCATGTAGGAACGTCATGAGCTAAATTACAAACAGCTAAGAGGATCTTGCATTACATACAAGGTTCACATAGATACAAGATTCATTATAGATTTGGCATAGAGGTTGACTTGGTTGGATATACAGATTCAAACTGGGCTGGCAATTCACAGACTCACAAGTTCACTTCTGGTTATAGTTTCTCTCTAGGTTTGGTCCTATTAGTTGGTCTAAGCAAGAAGTAGAATTCTATTGCTATATCATCCACAAAGGCATAGTACAGGGGAGCTATTAATGTAGATATTGAGGCTATTTGGCTTCAAGGGATACTTTTTGAGTTTGGCATTCCTATTAGGTAGCCCACCATCATTTATTGTGATAACTAGAGTACCATTCAGATTTGCAAGAATTGGTTCAGCACCAGCGGACCAAACACATAGAGATTCACATGCATTTTATTTGGGAGCTTATTCATAGTCAGGTCATTGACTTGATATTTTTCCAGTCTTCAGAGTAGGTTGCAGACATCTTCACCAAACCTTTCACCAAGAGCAAGTTCATTCATCTACAAGCTCTTCTTTGGGTGCGGTCTACATCTACAGTAGCATCATCTTTAGGGGGGCCTTCTAGCCTCTTCATTTCTTTTATGTCTCTCTTTTGGGGGGGGGGGGGGGGGTGAAAGATCCCAAACTAGGATTGAAAGCAAATAAAATTGATTTCCACTACTTACAGCATTCAATCAATTGGACAAAGATATAAAACCGAATGTAACTAATACTATAGCCCCAAATGTCATAAAATTATTACAGATTGGTCTCAAAACCCAATTATTATAACAACAACCAAACTGGAAATAAAAAACCTGGGATTGCGTGCTCTCGGCCTGCTGTGTCCAGAAAACACAGTCGCCGACGTCGGTCTCTGAGGATGCCGATGTCGGTCGATACCCTACCGCCGTCGGTCGTCTGAGGGCGACCTCTACCTGCGTCTGACTCCCTGATTGCCGGCATCGGTAGATAATCGACCGATGTCCGGCCTATATGCCGATGCCGATCTCTGTATAACCCTGTAGCTGAACTGTGCCCTTTCCTTTCTCTGACCCTGTTGGTACGGCCTGGTGCCGATCTATCTATCCGTACGGATTTATGTACCCAAACCTGATATGCAAATAAAATATATAAATTTGGAACCTAAACAATGAATAAATACCTGGAACCCATTTGCATAGGCTGAACCCTGGTATACTCTGTGAATGGCCTCTGAAGCTCCCGAACTGACCAATATGCACAATCTGGATTCCGTCTCGAATCCACCTCTAACAAAGCACTGGGTTTTCGTCCAACTCCTTGCCAATCTACTGAAGGGTTTCATCCTCAGAGATTCCAGCTGAATCACCGATTCAAGCTTCTCAGAATAATTTTGCAAAAGAAGATATTAGATAGATATCCAAATCATTTGCCTTCCCCTTCTTTTAAAGCCTTTCAGGATACTTCTAGACGAAGTCAACTTTATTTCCATAATAATTTAATTAATTAATTAAACCATTTTAATAGAAAATTGGGGACATTACAGTCCTCCCTTCCTAGAGATTGCTTGTCCCCAAGCAATCTCAGAACAATGAAAGATCCCAAACTAGGATTGAAAGCAAATAAAATTGATTTCCACTACTTACAGCATTCAATCAATTGGACAAAGATATAAAACCGAATGTAACTGATACTATAGCCCCAAATGTCATAAAATTATTACAGATTGGTCTCAAAACCCAATTATTATAACAACAACCAAACTGGAAATAAAAAACCTGGGATTGCGTGCTCTCGGCCTGCTGTGTCCAGAAAACACAGTCGCCGACGTCGGTCTCTGAGGATGCTGACGTCGGTCGATACCCTGCTGCCGTCAGTCATCTGAGGGCGACCTCTGCCTGCGTCTGACTCTCTGATTGCCGGCGTCGGTAGATAATCAGCCGATGTCGGCCTATATGCCGATGCCGGTCTCTGTATAACCCTGCAGCCGAACTGTGCCCTTTCCTTTCTCTGACCCTGTTGGTACGGCCTAGTGCCGATCTATCTATCCGTATGGATTTCTGTACCCGAACCTGATATGCAAATAAAATATATAAATTTGGAACCTAAACAATGAATAAATACCTGGAACCCATTTGCATAGGTTGAACCCTGGTATACTCTGTGAATGGCCTCTGAAGCTCCCGAACTGACCAATATGCACAATCTGGATTCCGTCTCGAATCCACCTCTGACAAAGCACTGGGTTTTCATCCAACTCCTTGCCAATCTACTGAAGGGTTTCATCCTCAGAGATTCTAGCTGAATCACCGATCCAAGCTTCTCAGAATAATTTTGCAAAAGAAGATATTAGATAGATATCCAAATCATTTGCCTTCCCCTTCTTTTAAAGCCTTTCAGGAAACTTCTAGAAGAAGTCAACTTTATTTCCATAATAATTTAATTAATTAATTAAACCATTTTAATAGAAAATTGGGGACATTACAGTCCTCCCTTCCTAGAGATTGCTTGTCCCCAAGCAATCTCAGAAGAATGAACCACTCGATCCTCCTGGATCCCAAATGTAGTTATGCTCTGCACTGCTGTAAATCAATGTAAGTCCCTGCAATATCATCAGAAGTAAAACAAAGAGGAACCCATAATCAAATTGGTGAACACAACTCAACCCATCTCTGAACTCACAACTGCCCTAGATGCGTCGATACTTTAGGCTATGTAATTGGTAACTGCAAATTCCATCTACAAAAGATGGTGTTAATCCATCCCATAACTGCTTCCTCTGTAATGGTGGCACAACCAACTGTACCACACTGTCAAATGTGTGAGAAGAATCAATTTGGAGACTCGACTCCACTGGTATCCCAAACTCCTCAGAATCAGGTACTCCCAAGTCCTGAATATGTGTGTGAGCCTCAACCACATGCTCCTCATAAGCAGCTATAGAAACATACTCATCACCAACACTCAGTGTACTAACATCTGAGTACACCTCCACACTCTGAATGCAAGCATCAGACTTATCCTCACTGTCTAACTCCTGAGTTAAACTCACCTTAAGACAAAGCTCATCCACAACATCCTCCACTAGTCCTACTTGTGAAGATAATGCAGATAAATCATTACCTGAAGAGGTGTTAATATCTCCCTGTACTGGATCAGCGTGGCTGTCAAACTTATCATGCAAGTTGTTGCATGTCATAGGGAAAGCACTACAATCCTTAGGCCTATTAATTAAACTCTTTAACCACTTACAAGCTCTAGGTGAGACATTTTTCCCTTTTGTCCAGACATACCATAAATCTTCTGCCAAAAGTTTAGAAATTTTATCCTCCTCCTCAAACAAGATTGTGAACATGATAGAGTGCATTGATGCTAATACATCACTGGAATGAAAATCATCTAAAATAGTCCAAAATATTTTAAACATCCTGCGAATGTCACCAATACAACCTACTAACATCATAAGGTTTTCAAATCCATACCTTGCAAATATTTCAAGTAATCTTGCCCTCTTAGAGAAATGAGGGTCTCTAATGTCATCCAACTTTTTGAAGCTTTTTACCATGGCATGAAGTACCTCTCTCATAATTTGATCATCATTAAAATCAAAGCCAGCTATGATCCTCATGATTTCACTAATGCAAGAGAGAGCTGCAAGTCTTAACACCTCATCACGATGTCTCAATAAACGGGGCTTCACCAATGAACCAAGCGTTGGAGATAGCGTTGTTTGCATCTCATAAGAATTTGACTGATCAACCTTGCTTAAATAAGTTTCCAACTCCTCCAAAGTTTTTAGAATGTCCTCTGCTTGTTGACATGGATTATCTATTTTCTTCTTTGCATTGTGCATGCTTTCTTCCAAATCTTTGACCCCTTTTAGAGCCATAATGATAATCAAATTGACCCTGAAATTACCCCTATAGGCTGGCAAGATGCATGGCTCTGATACCACTGAAAGATGGCTTCTATCAAATCTTCCAGGATGCATAGAAATAAAACAGTTTTACCCCTACAGGCTGGCAAGATGCATGGCTCTGATACCACTGAAAGATCCCAAACTAGGATTGAAAGCAAATAAAATTGATTTCCACTACTTACAGCATTCAATCAATTGGACAAAGATATAAAACCAAATGTAACTGATACTATAGCCCCAAATGTCATAAAATTATTACAGATTGGTCTCAAAACCCAATTATTATAACAACAACCAAACTGGAAATAAAAAACCTGGGATTGCATGCTCTCGACCTGCTGTGTCCAGAAAACACAGTCGTCGACGTCAGTCTCTGAGAATGCCGACGTCGGTCAATACCCTGCCGCCGTCGGTCGTCTGAGGGTGACCTCTGCCTGCGTCTGACTCCCTGATTGCCGGCGTCGGTAGATAATCGGCCGATGTCGGCCTATATGCCGATGCCGGTCTCTGTATAACCCTGCAGCCGAACTGTGCCCTTTCCTTTCTCTGACCCTGTTGGTACGGCCTGGTGCCGATCTATCTATCTGTATGGATTTCTGTACCCGAACCTGATATGCAAATAAAATATATAAATTTGGAACCTAAACAATGAATAAATACTTGGAACCCATTTGCATAGGCTGAACCCTGGTATACTCTGTGAATGGCCTCTGAAGCTCCCGAACTGACCAATATGCACAATCTGGATTCCGTCTCGAATCCACCTCTGACAAAGCACTGGGTTTTCATCCAACTCCTTGCCAATCTACTGAAGGGTTTCGTCCTCAGAGATTCCAGCTGAATCACCGATTCAAGCTTCTCAGAATAATTTTGCAAAAGAAGATATTAGATAGATATCCAAATCATTTGCCTTCCCCTTCTTTTAAAGCCTTTCAGGAAACTTCTAGAAGAAGTCAACTTTATTTCCATAATAATTTAATTAATTAATTAAACCATTTTAATAGAAAATTGGGGACATTACAGGGGGGAGTTTTTTCCTACGGGTTTTCTCCTTTTCTCTATCTTATGAGAGATTGCATTTGTACATGGTTACCTCATCAGGCCTAATTGTTGGGACCCATTTTATATTTCCACGCTGCCCACCTAAGCTGTGCTTATGGGGGGTATTAGTGTAGGTTTTTATTTTTCTCTATTTTTTAATTAAGGAAATTGTATTTCTTGTGCTTACATGGAGTTTTCCTACATTTGTGGGATAGGCTAGCTTATGTGGAGATGTGTGTCATAGATGTGTCATAGGTGTCATAAGAATGTCATAAGTAACTCCCTTGATGGGAGTTACTTCTCTATTCTTAGCACCTTGCCACCACCTTTCATGGAGGAGTTACAGTCTATTCTTGGGGTGCCTTGGCCACCTTTTGTGGAGGAGTACTTACGTGCTCTCCTATACGTATTCTTCACTTTGGCCATCTCATGTTAATTATATTTTGGTTTTCTCCATTTTGTCTTGTGACGTTTATCTTCTTGTATAATTTCAAATTGCTTTAGCATCTATGTGGTGCACACTTGCTTCATCTCATGTGATCACGTCTCCATTGCATTTGCATTATCTGGATTCTGGCAACAACTCTAATAGATATGCCACTTTTTTTCAACTAACTTTCCCTTCTAAACATTATCTAATAGATAGGATAATTTATATTTTTAAAATTTGCACGATCTTATTATTTCATGATTATCAACTATTTTTTTATAACAATATCCTTTTGATATTTTTCCCTTATATGTTATACCTCAATCACATGTTGCTATCAAAATAAAATTATTTTAAATGATTTCTTAGATTTTTTTGAAAAAATGATCAATCATGATCATTGATTATGGCATTGAAACTTAGTCTTTTCCACCATTGCTTCCATTTATATTCACGTGATCTCTCACTCTCATTATTTCTTATTCTAATTATATTATATAATAACACACCTAAAATAATTATAAATAAATGAATACTCTAATATAAGTGTTTCATATTGCACTTACTTGTGCATTTCCTTCTTGGGAAGTATTTTGTTGTTGGGGTTGAGCATGTTACCATTTACCCTTCACATAATAAAATTACCCTATGCATATCACAACATAATTTATCCATGATTTGTTAAATGGTACATTATATATGTATATTTCAAAAATATTTGTAACATTCATGGGTGCACTTAGAATATGCTTTTCTAAATTAGGACCTTCTAATCCAATTTTAATTCCTTATATGGAAACTTAATATTATGTCATTGCTTACGAATACCCTTTTGAACTTATTTATTATAGTTTCCCATCTACCTTATTTATTCCATCGTAATAAAATCAATTAATATATTGTAAAATGACTCTTTGTCTCCAAGATGTCTGATCATGGAAATTCCAATCTATGTATGCAATATTCCATCAACATGATGGATTACATTCCATAAACCAATTGGAATAGAGTGTGCCAAATTGTACACTTATAATTTGTTGTATATGTCCACAATATTTTTAGGATAATATACTCTAGGTAATATCATTGAAATTTGAAAATATTCAGGAGCATCTTCTCTAGTTTATTTAGTAAATTTTAATATTCTTATATTTATCCTTTAGTTTATGAATGATAAGTCATGATCTTTTAGTGTGATATCATTAAATCTTATATAAAGTTTTTAATTATATGGTTCAATAAGTGTGTTTCCATATCAATTATAAGTTGTTATGGACACCCAAACTTTGTTATGAAGTTATCATATACTAATTCCAAATCATATTTTACACCATAGCTTGTAGTCACCATTTCCTCAACTTGCTTGGTGAAGTAATCCATCGTAGTTCTAATGTATATTGATTTGGATAATTTAGATGGTGGAGTTATGTTTCCAATGAAATTATTTCCTCATTGATAAAAATTTCACATACATAACATTGTTTTTATATGCATATCATTTCTTTGGTTCCTTCTACTAGTGTGATGAAAAATGTAACAATGTTTTGCCACCCAATATGCCTCCTAAAATTTTTTAGGACACTTAAGCACACTATATAATATTTTATTTGTAGTTAATTCACCTTAATTTTTCCTTGTGACACTATTTGATGGGATTCGTCTAGAATATATTATTTCTAATAATCCAAAGCTATGATGTGAAGGACATCATATTTTGCAAACTTTTAAAAGATCCCATTGATGACACTGAAGGGCATAACATGTGTAAATCTAGTTGTTTATTATCATGTTCATATAATTCTATGTAATTACACCATTATTTATAATAACGATTTCTCTGATTTGTTATAATTTTTCACTTACCTATAATAGATGTTTATTTTGGGAATCATCCTACAAGTATTTCAAATCATCACCTATTTTTATGAATTTTAGATGATTTAGGCTTGCATTCTCTTTTTCAATATTCAAACTAATTTTAAATTGATAATATTGAAAAAAACATTAACCATATCCAAATTTGAGCTCCTAAGAGTATTGTTTTCACCAATTATTTTGAATCATGGTGATTTATGAAAAAATCAAATAGATTAGCCACTAAGTAGTGTTAATATTTATTCAGTGTGAATGTTATTCACAAGGCATTTATTTATACCTTTTATAGTTTTTATCAGTAGTGAATAAATTTCAAATTGTAACATGGGTTGGATGGCATAATTATACTTATCTTATATATATAAGTACATCTTCAATTTTTAACCGTGATCCACCCACATTCACAAGGAAGGTTTTTCTCCAATATAGAATCAAAAAATTGGATTCATGATGAATCACTGCTTTAGTTTTATTAAATTATTTTGGCATTATGGATTTCATTACAACATTTATTCTTATGTATCAAGTTCTATAGAGTTTATTTTATGGTATATTATCCAAGAATGAACTTTTAATAATAAATTATGTTGTCCAACAATGACCACATATCAGAAGGATTAGTGGTTGAACTAATTTCGATAATAATTACATTTTTTTTGTGATCAATGGAATATAATCTAATGCATACCAAATATAATAGTAACAAACTAAAAAAATGTGAATAATAAACACTTATTCATATTCAAGGTGATTCAAAATTCTCAATACCTTTTTAACATTAGTTGTATATCTAATAAATATTTTTTAACAAAGAGAAGACTACCCAATCATCTAAATATGTTTCCAAAAAATAATGGATGGATTCCCTAAAGGCAATTATTATGACTGTAGAGAAAATATTTGGTGTGTTATTAAAACTAAAGTTGTTACCTTGTAAGTAAATGATCCTAACTTATTTTTAAAGGTCACGTTTGGTTAATCCTCCACTCCAATGGTAATTTGATGATATCTGTTGAACCCATGTATGAGTGAATAGATCATATGCCTTGTGACAAATTATAACACCCCATCGATGAAGAACAAAATATAAGGTACATTGACAAATGTGTCATTTAAATCATGAGAGTCATGGCATTTTAATTTTTCAACTAGATAAATGATTTAAACTTCCACCATGTGGTTGATTTCCTCCTTTAGCTTCATATTCATGTTAGAATTAACCTTGTATGGTCATTTAATTATTGGTAATGTGAAATCCTTAAGATCAATGTGCATTTTCCCCAATTAAAGGTTTACACCCTTAAATTAATTAAACTTTGTGTGAAATACATTCTCATACTCTGATGGTAATTTTAAAACCTTTGAAACCTAATGTTGTGTCCAATAATTCAAAATTACTTCCATTCCAGGTACCAATTCTATCCCTATATTTTCAATTATATTTCACACTATCTCATAATATATTGTAATACCTCTATCCTTCATAAAGTCCACCATTTCTATTTGGCCTACTTTCATTGTGACATTGAAATTACGTAGCTTATCTAGTTCTACCTTGTCTACATCCTTATTCTTTAGTAGATTCATACATTTTTAAAAAAAATACATTTTAATTATAAGTCTCCTTAATTTTATATGTGTGTGAAAATTCTCACACTATTTAATATTCTATTTTAGACTTAAGAATGAAACCATTTTATTCTAAAGTGTATCTACCTTTCTATACATTCTTGTGGATGCTAGTATCAGATTCAATTTGGGTATTTTACTTGGGGTTACAATTAAACATACCATAAAAATAATGTAATATTACTTAATGCCTCCCATACTATCATTTTACCATATAGAAATAAAAAGTTTTGAAATAAATCTTGTTGAATTTGGAGCCATGCCTTGGTCTCCCTTATGTGTTCTTGATGTAGGTACCAAGCCTTAGGTAGAGTTCAAGTTCATTTAGAAATATGAACACTATATATTGGATTAATACACTAAAAATTCCATATGTTTACACATGAATACATGTTTATATGTGGAAATCAATCTACCTAAAATTATGGCCATTTTCTAAGAGAAAGGTACAATATGGAATATTGCATGAAAAGTTTTGTATGTTTCCTTTATCTTAATGTTATTATATTTGTGAACATTCTTCCAACTATATTTTACACTCTTTAACGCATGATTTAGTACACTTATGAGGGTCTCTATGAATGGAACATGATCTTCCCATCTTCATATGAACCCTATTAAGTCTTCTATATAGAAATAATAAGGAATATACCATTTTCTCATGAATAATATCTTCATGGGTTTGGATTCATGACATCCTCACATATCATTGATAATTCCAAAATCTAAACCTCATATTATATATGATCACAAATTTCATAATATTCTAGCTTCTTCGGTAGGCTCTATATAGTCCTTACTAGTTACATCCAATTGATAGATATTTTAGATTTATAATCACATTATTGATCATAAAGAAGGTTATTTGTATCATATAATTATAAAATGTGGGATTTATTGAGATATCTAAAATGGTTAAGTCCATGGATAATACATTCTTTAGAAGACTCTAACTTCCTATAGATAATGCAACAAATATGGAAAAGTTTTGTCTAGCACTACTTTGCTTTTAGGCTCTATATCGACCTCAAACTAGTTTTTTGTAATATTAACATATGGGGAAAATGGTTTGGTATGAATAATATATGGATTATTCTTTATATGTATTACAATTATAAAATAATCCTCATGTGACCATCATATGACCATGTTTCCCAATAAAGCAAGGGTAATGATTTTCATTTCATTTCATATCAATTACTTAAAAATACCTTCAAAAATTAAACTCATCCACCTTTATTTCCACATCATAAATCCTTGTAATAGGCTAAATATGGTCATAGTTCACAATAATCAAAATAATTTAGTTGTATCATAATGTTAACCTTTTTATGTCTTCCAAGATATATCTAAGAATCATGATCACAATGCTCTTTATTTCAAATAAAATGATGAGTATATCATAACCTATAGGATTAATATCCATCCTTTCATCCATAACACATGGAATTTCCATCTGCATATACCACACCATTTTGTACATTATTTTCTACCCCTTTTTTTCATTTCAATAAATTATGTAATAAATTTTAAATATTCCAAGAAATCTCATAACTATGAAAATTTCTTTCCTATTTTAAAAGGTCTATCAAAGTTATAAACACTCCATATTATTGTATCATACAAAACAAATGTCCATATATTTTGACCTCCATTATTACAAGATATTATTCATCTGAATCCTTAATTTATAATGGCATTTATACATGGGTTGCTTCATTCATGAAAATATTTTCCATCATAAGATATAAGGTATTTTTTGGCACTTTGATTTTTTATGGAGCTCTATGAAGGCATACCTAGAGGAGGAAAAATGTTTTATTTATATTTATTTATAGTCACATCTTATATAAAATATTTAATTATGGGGAGGGTAATCAACATATTAAATTTATGAAAACTCTAAGCTTTTATTTATTTCTCTATTATTGAGAAATATTTTATACTATGTTATGTTTTGACTCCGAAATAAGTATAAAAAATAACACTAGGGATTACATTGGAAATTTCATTCCATATGGTTCACTCTCAACATAGATATCAAGTGATATATTTGTTATGATTGTTTGTTTCTATCTATAATTTTTGTTACCACCTTGATATACTCTCTACCTCTAAGTTGATTCCCTTTTACGGTGGTGGATAGGCCTAATTGGATAATATGGCTATGAATTTTATGCCCAACCTATTTTCCATGTTGATGGTTGAGCCTATCCTTATTGATACTAAGGTGATGATGTCATCCACCCTATTTTATTTTTTAGTGATAGAGGATTCCATCCTTTTTTATATTATGGAGATAGAGTAGACCATCCTAGTTTAGGTTGTGAAACTGGTGGAACCCATCTTCCTTATTATTATATTTCTCCATTTTGGCGTTAGACACTTGATTTTGGCATAGGGAATGGTAGGCAATGATTGTAGAGACATATTTTTTGATTTTGGTTTTCATTGACTATAGATCCATGTAGTTCTTGTCATCATTATTACATTATTTTTGGAAAATTAATTCACGCACTATGGGGTTGTCACATATAATAATGCAATAGATGACACTTTGAGGTATCATGATCCCATATGTGACACAACTTAAATATAACTCTTTTCATTTGAGGACACTCATAACAATGGTGTGGTTACTTTTGAAACTCAAAACACCAAACTAAAATCTTTAGTTTATTTCTCATTTGAGTTTCATCCATTCTACATATCACATCATCTACTTTAGCATTAATTATCACGAAAGTGACATGATACTCTCCATAATCTTTAATTTGTTTCACTTTTATTACAACTACTCTAGCCTCAACTTTAGTTTAGAGCTGGTCTTTCATTATTTCAAGTTAAATATTTCTCCTTGGTCCTTCTCCTCACCACATAGACTCATCTTATCCTAGATCTGCAAGGTCACTTTTTTTTATTACATAAAAAAAAAATATTATAGCAATCCCAAATAGACTCTATAGGATTTTATTTGATTTCTTAGGGATCATAAATTATCTAGATTATGCACTGATCTATTATGAATTCCCCAATTATTTTACCTGATTTTAGGTATGTTATGTAAATAAGATTAATTTTTTTGAATATTAATATGTTTTAAGATATCTATAAAATAATAAAATTTCATTTCCATAATAAAAATATTTTGAATACTTTAATATTTTTAGAAATCACTTAGACGATTAAGGTATTTATCTTATTATTGATAGGTAATGGTTGAAGACTATGCATGGGTGGAAGAAAGAATAAGAAATTGATATGGAGCCCCTCAAATTTGGAGATCAACTATTTGGATCCTCACAGATGAGTCTATCAACCTTTGGATGCATGTGCAAGGAAAATATCTTTCATTCTTTTATGGAAATTCACTAAAAACTATGCCTAACTAGTTTGTTACATATCACTAGACATGTTTATAAATCACCATCCTTTGTGATATCATAACCTCTGTGTGTCAAATTTTTTTAAACTTGTCTCATTCACTTTGAAATCATATCTCCTCTTTTTACACTAGGTTTGGTCCTAAATAGGTGAATAAATATGGGTTGTGCTAATCCCAATCACCCTAAATAAGGGTTGAGTTTTGACTACATATCTAATACTCTAAATAAGGAATGAGCTACACATCATTTTACTTATTATGTATATGTTGAAATAGTGGTCTTGTTATGATGTGGAATTTCACCCTTATGAGGGAGTTCTTCAGGCTCGTCCACTCTCAATTACACTATTGGGATAACCATAGGATGTCGGTAACCTATGATGGGGTTGAACCTCTAGAGAAGGGTACCTTCATCTTGATGGATCACCTAAGATAATTCTATCACATGGAAAATGGTTATAAAGGGGTAAAGGGATCCTAAGAAGGCTAAAAAGGTGATGCACAAAATAAAAAGGGAGACTCCCATAAGATTGAACCCACACTACATCGTCACAAGATAATTTTAGCTCACACAACCTCATAATCTAGCTAACTGCATAATTGTTTGATGGACTAGGTTCAGGAAGCAAATAATGAAAATAAAGAGGAGTTCTAAGACTCACTGAGAGATTACATCAATGGTAGAAAGAACACTAATCCAAACTTGGGAAACTCTTGAAAACACCTTAAAAGAGGTCAAAAAGGAAGACAATGGATGAGGAAGATTCTCCTTCACACAATGTCATCATGCACAACTCACTAAACATAGATCCAAAGCATGATATAGGTAAAGAAATTCTATTATTGAATCAATAGGTATTTTTTACAAATCCTTGATCAGGTTTAGCCTAATCAAGATAAGCATATCTAGTAATATATCATAGAGTCCCCTGGTCTTTAGTCCCCTACTCTTCAATATCAAAGAGTCCTTGTGAGAGTCTAGAATCTGAGAGAGAGAGAGAGAGAGAGAGAGAGAGAGAGAGAGAGAGAGAGAGAGAGAGAGAGAGAGAGAGAGAGAGAGAGAGAGCTTAAAAATGAGAAAGAATGGGGTGATATAGAGAAAGGGAAAAGAGAGAAGATAAAGCATGTTAACCAAGAACAATCAATGAACTACCATCACCTTTTGTTAAGATCAACACAAGTTCTATATTGACAAGTTATCTTTCATTTTTCCCAATAGCCTCTGAATATTTGTATTGGATAACAAATGCAATAAAAGACAAGAAAGTGTCTATTTTGTAGATGATGAGTCATGATCCTTTCAAGGAAGAAAGATCCTTAAGCTCTGAATAGCAATTAGTCCTCCACTATGTTCTATAATCAGCAAATCCCTTTGATTTGATCTTCCACACCATCTTCCACTTGATTTGATTATGAGGAAAAAGTCCTCATATCCATTAACTTGATATATCCATGCCTAAGTTCACTTTGAGCACCAACAGGTACCTAGTTGTTGATGCTGAGACTATATCAAAAGATGAGACACTCCCTCATAATAACATATCTACCCCATTTTAATATCTGTACATAGGTCTACTATAGAGGAAAACTAATCTCATTTATTAGTTTTCATATAGCTATAATATCAATGAAAACCTATAGGCTACATGGATTTGATCTTGATCTCTATTAGGTCTAAAAAGAGTTACTCTACCTTTGAACCTTGTGGTAGCTGAGAACTCATCATTTGTAGAGGTCTTATTTAAAGAGAAATCATAGTCATAAAATAATATTGTGACCCTATAAAATAGGCCCCATAAGTTATAAATCTTTAAACCAAAGGTTGATATTGTTGTTTAATAGCATTGGAACTTCATCATTAAGAACCCCTGATTGCATGATTGTGTTTACTTGTGATATTTGAATGAACTCTAATGGTGACACATCTATTTAAATCATTTGTTCTGGTTCAACATAGGTCACAATTATTCTCCATTGAAGTCCCTATCTTTCAAATTTTGACATTGACCATAAATTTTGATTTGGACCTTCAAGATTATTGCATTTGGCAATTATACATTTTTTTGTGGTATCCTACTATCATCTCCATGATTTAACGTGCTTATACCTTATGTCATTAATGCATTCAATCTATGATCTTTGAATTTTGACCTTATGTGTACCATCAATCTCCTTGTTCTAATTGAATGTCTGTCATCAATCTCTTTCCACTTGATCGAGTGTGCATCATTGATCTTCTTGGTCAATGTGATCATGACACTTATCAGCCCCTCACTTAATCTCAATACCTTCTAAATTTTTGACTTGATGCTCACCATTAGATCTTAGGTGCACAATCAAATGCAAATTTTAGATCTATTTGGGCACACTAACATCATCCTCACCCACTTATCATTAGATCTTTGATCTAATTAAATGTAGACTGTTGATCTTCTTCTATGTACTTTTTGACTTATTGACCCTATGTGTATCATAGATATTATACTCAAGCTCCAAAGATCTTGAAATTTGTAAAATATATACATTCAACCTTAGAATATTTCAAATCAAACAAATATTTCATGAGGTTTGAACATGACATCCCCACGTATGTTTCATTTTATTTATTCAACTTTAAAGGCTTATATCTCGAGATAACAATCTCATCAATACATGAAATTTGTAGAGAATGTTTAAGGCATGAATAAAACCATGTCCATGTAACTCTATGGCTCTATTTGATGTTTTAAGTGCATTTATGAAGTGTGTAACCAAACTAACCTATCTATTTCTACATGACATGTGATAATGGTATGGTCCATCTTCTTCACTTGGTCAAATCATTTGATGATTTAATAAATCATAAACTTTTCTTACTCGATCTATCTAGGTAGAATATTTATATATGGGCCAAATTGGCCAACATTTTTGATGACTCATAGGGAAGCATGCTTGCTATTCTTGAGAACCCAGAGTAGTTACCTTTATTGATCCATTGGGTATGGATTATCTTCTCTGGTCCAACAATTTGATGAATCCAATATTTAATACCCCTTTGGATGACTCCTCTTGAAAAAAAAGGATAAAAAATAAAAAAATAAAGGAAAGTGCATGTAGGCACTTGGAAGAAATAAAAAATAAATAACTTACTAAACAAATGTGCACACAAGCACTTAGATAAAAGAATGAAATCTACTCTAATATATACAATATGGTACAACAATTTACAAGCACCTCCTTCATGGGTCAAATGGAAAACTTTTATTATCATTCACTTATAATAGACCAAGGTGAAAAATACGTTACTTTGGAGGTACCATAAATGGTAAACCAAGTAGTTTAATGGCTGACCCTTTTAATTTGATTTCCAATGGATGAAAAGGAAAAAACATGTCTCCAATGTAGACATACTAGTTCAATTCATCCAAAATTAGTTCATGTTGTATTGTAGGTATAAATTTCTTGATGTTGTTCATCACTCTTGAGAATGCCTTGCATGAAGATTTAATTCAAGATCTTAAAAGTAATTACACTTGGTTCATTTGATGGTTTAAAAAGACCGTGTTCTTCCACATTTTCCTTGTGTAAATTAGGACTGATCATGCTTAAATCAACATGCTTATAGGTTCCTAGAAGAATGACATGTCCCTTAATCTCTTTGAAATCTTTGGTTATGACATTGAACCACTACCACAACCCTTCAAATTCTTGACTAGTATGATCATCAGTCTACATCTCTTGATAATTTGAGATGTATCTTTCATCAATCTCACTCAAGATTTCACCTTGATCTTCAACTATAAATTAGGGTTGACTTAACCATCCAAGGTCTAAAATATCACACCTATCTTGCTCAAGCTCTGATCTACTTTCCTCTTAATCTAACATAGTAGGGGTATCCTCAACTAACACCTCATCTTTAATTGGGCCAACCTTAGGTAATTGGTTCTAATCCTCTTCTTTATTTATGTCAAATAGACTTTCATTAGTCCATTAAAAGTCTACTCCATGTTTAGCTTGAGGATTGTCCTCATCAAGATCTAGTTCATTAGAGTCAAAGCCATACCAAGAAATTTGGTTCAAACCTAGTTCTTCCCCCTCTGAATGAAGTGTGATTCCTATCATGATCTCCTCATCATAAACACTTGCATTTCCCTCTTTAGGTTCACCTATGAGTACAAGATCTCCCTCTATCTTTTTTAAAATATCTCTTTCTTCAAGATGTAGATGGTAGGAGGCTCAATAGGTTCACCTCACTTACAACTTAAGACAGTGTCCTTATAGCTATGGAATTTGAATGGCTTGTTTGGTGTCTCTTGAATTGGTGCTTGAACCTCCACATTCAACACCTCCTCCTTCTTTTTACCCTTCTGATTTTATTTCTATGATGCAAATGAGTATGGAACAGACACTTTTTCTTCCTTTACTTTGGTTATATGAGAGGGTAGTCTCACAAGTGAGGTCATGACAAATCTAGGGTTGAATGTGTTGGAGAAGATCCATGATGGAATGCCTTCATGATCTTCAGTGGGAATGGGCATAGGGGTAGGAGAGGGAAATATGATTAGCTAAGGTTTGGCATACTCTTTCTGACATTGTTGAAACATTTTTTCAATGGATAATACCCACACTTTCAATTATTAATTCTCAACTAGTGGATAGTCATCCTCCTTAATTAGTTCCCACATGTTACAAAACTCTTATAAGAATATCCTTATCCCCTCCATGGCATGAACGTGGAATTCATTTCCTATATAAACCCCCTCATTGATTTTCATGATTATTCAAACTTGGTCCAGTATTACGTCTCTATGTTTCAACAAGGATGGACTTTGACAATGTTGAATAAGGGGTTAACCAAGAATTATTGATGGTTGATATTAAATCTCTTAGAGGAAAGAGGATAAATAAGACTAATCCAAATGAGCCTACTACTCTTCATAAGATATCAACATATTGTTTGCATTTTGGACCATGTTTCTCATCATTGTTATGTCCTCATTCCTATAAGATGACCATTATTCACCCTCAAAAATTGACCATCTATTCTTGACAAACTGAAGAGCACTCCTTGCCTCTTTTAAAACATAGATAGGGACGACTAGAGAAAACTCCAAACCCCTACCAATCTCCCTTATCAACTCAATATAAATTGATAGTGTTTGCTTGACTCCTGATAATGATGTAATATGATAAGCTTGGTATAGACAAGGGAAATTAGAGGATTGATTTGAATGAAAAGGTGGATGACCTTGGTCATATATATTAGTGGAAAGAGGATAAAGTCTATGATAGGGCTGATAGGCTATTTCAGGGCCACTAGGGGGAAAATATAAACATGATTTGCTTGACAAGTGTGATTTTAAGGTAGAGAAAAAGCATAATGATCAAAAGATGATTGATTTTACATACTAAATTGTGATGATTAGATACTTATCAAGACTACTTAAACTAGCTAATAGATGCTTCGAGTCATCATTGATGATTGAACACTTGCCTCCAAAGGCTTATTACATGAAGAGAATGTCAAAAATATACACCATTGAATAATGTTTTAAGTCCCATTGGGCATGCCAAAAACTATTATGATGTGGAATTACACCCTTGTGGTGGAGTTATTCAGGCTCCTCCACTCTCAATCACAATATTGGGAAAACCCTAAGCCGTGGTAACCTATGATGGGGCTGAACCTCTATAGAAGGACAGATTATGCTTGATAGATCTCCTAAGCTAATGTTGTCAAACAGAAAATGGTTAGAAAGGTGGAAAGGGATCCTAATAAGGATAAAATTTTGATGTACCAAATAAAAAGGGAGACTCCCATAAGCTTGAACCCACACTAGATTAACATAAGAAAATGCTAGCTCACACAACCTCACAATCTAGTGAACTATATAAGTGTTTAAAGGACTATGTTTAAGAAGGAAAAAAATGAAAAAAGAGAGGAGTTCTAAGAATCACTAAGAGATTACATCAATGATAGAAAAAAATCTAATATAGACCTGAAAACAACTTGAAAACACCTTAGAAGGGGTCAAAAAGGAGGACAATAGATAAAGAAGATTCTTTTTTACATAATGCCATCATGCACAACTCCCTAAACACATGTCCAAATCAAGATATAGTTAAATAAAGTCTATTATTGCATCAAGAGCTAGTTCTTACCAATTCTTGATAGGGTTTAGCCTCATCAAGATGAGCATATCTTACCATATCCTAGCGAGTCCCTTATTTTTTAGTCCCTTACTCTTCAAGATCAAAAAGTCCTTATGAGAGTTTAGAATCAGAGAGAGAGAGAGAGAGAGAGAGAGAGAGAGAGAGAGAGAGAGAGAGAGAGAGAGAGAGAGAGAGAGAGAGAGAGAGAGAGAGAGAGAGAGAGAGATCAAATGTGTACCATATATCTATTTATACCCACTAACATCATCCTCACCTACTCATTTTTGGATCTTTCATCTAATTAAATGTAGACCATTGATCTACTTTTCAGTACTTTTTGATTTATTGACCCTATGCATGCTTTAGATCTTTTACTCAAGCTCCTGAGATATTGACACTTGTTGGATTTGTGTTCAAACTTAAAATATTTGAACTCAAATAGCTATTTCATGAGGCCTAAACTTGACATCCCCATGTATGTTTCATTCTACCTGTTCAACTTTAAAGGCTTATATCTTGAGATAATAAGCTCATCAAGACATGAAATTTGTAGAGAATGTTCAAGGCATGAATAAAACCATGTCCATGTAACTCTTTGGCTCTATTTGAATTTTCAGGTGCATATATGGAGTGTGCAACTAGACTAGCCTGTCCATTTGTGTATGACATTTGATGACAGTCTGATCCATCTTCTTCACTTGCTCAAGTCATTTGATAATTTGGTCAATCAAAAACTTTGCTTAGTTGATCTATTTAGGTAGAAGCTTTGTATGTGGGCCAAATCGGCCAACAGGTCCCTTAGTATGGATGCAAATTATGATATATATTTTCACACTTGACAATGAAAATTTTCACTTAGCTTAGGTGCTAAAAACTATTTTAGGGCCTAGTCCTTTTCACAAATTTATTATTTGGGAGATATATTTTAGTATTTCTTAATTTATAAGTGATAGATATATACTTTAATTAGTATTTTATTCATAGATTCTAGATATGGAAATGGGATTATAAATACTATATATAAATACATGACAATTTTACCACATATTCACTCCATCGACATATGAAACATATGCATTGGCCCATAAATATGATTTAAATTTTGAAAAAGGTCCATTTCTAGGTGTGCATACTATTTCATCATAGGTGAATAGTTTTAGAATTCCATAGCCATATAATTATTTAAAAAGGCCTCCAAAAAGATAGGAATAGAGATATGATGATTGGGAAATAAACTGATTAGAATAATGAGTAGATTAGACATTGTTAGGGTATTCTTGTAGGTGGTGCATAGAAAATTAGGAATTTCAGACCATAGAAGGTAGGATGATATGAGATAAGGATGTGCAAGAGCCATATATGTTCAAAATTAATGTGATAGGTCAAAAGTAACATTCCAAGTGTCTAATAACATATTCTAGTGTTTATGAATTCCTTCATTTTATTCTAGTTTTGAAAATGCTAGAGTAAAAGGAAAAGTGTTGCATACCTTAGTGTCTAAACATAATTTGTCCTTTAGAGAAAGCTCCAAATGTGAAGCTTGATCCATACAAACCTAAAATAAAACATGTAGCAATAGATTTCCATATATGATTTTAAATTGGAAATAAGTTAGTCCAAAAAAACCTTTGGAATGTGAAAATCAAGGAACAAATACACCTTAAGTAGGTGAACCATGTTGCCCTCTATAATATTATAGGTTTGGGTATTTGTTCCCCTATGGAAAACATCACAGGAGTATTATGCCCAAAGGTAAGTGCCTTTATTACAAATGTGCATTCGGAAGGTAAATGAACTAGACCCTCATGAAGAAGGATTAATACAAGGCCATTAAGGGATGCAAAACCTCAACTACTACTCATTTAACTAATGCTGAACCTCAAGATGGAAGGTGGAGCCCCATACATGGATCACATGTAAGCTAAATCAATTGTTGTATATGTATTTTAGATTAAAAATATTACTTTAGGTATATTTAGTCCCAAATCAAAATATAGAAAAATTGTAATATTGTGTCCACTAACAATGTTCATGCACCCAATATGATCCAACTAAGCCAAACTATTATAAAGTTTCATAAATCTATTTGATTTTATCCCAAATCTAATAAATGTAATAACCTCTCATTTGTGTGCCTAAAAAATATCTGCATATGCATTTCGTATGCATCCAAAACAATCTCAATATGTAAATATATCTCATAATCTAAATTAAACTATTAATTTAACTAGATTTCTAATTTTTAAATTATTTAATCTATATCTCACCCTTTTTTAATGATAAATGTAACATACAAATTACTCATCTCAACCAAATAAAATAAAAAAATAAAAATAAAATAAAATACACAACATATAATATAGAAATATGTAAGTATTACAGACAAGTGATAACATATGGGAGATGTCATCATAGTATCCAAGCACATATAAAATTTTTACAAATTTAATACCACTCCCATTATTTTTTATGTGAAATTACATATTTGTGATAGCGGTTGTACCTAAATAATCACTCACTTTCGATAGGTTTTGGGAGTGATATTAGAGATCTTTAAGTTATCTTACTGATAAGCTTAACTCCTAATGAATAGGAGTTCTCATATTTATATATTTACTTACATTTGAAATAATATTAAAAAAGTTTGTGTAAACTCTATACAAATCTAAGATTTGGTATCAGAGTAGCGGATTCAAGTGTTAATTCTCTGATGGATACGAAGTTTAAAAGCACAGTTATACTTTTTAATGTCCTTGTAGTAGATAGTCATTAATTGATAAGTGCTTTTTTAGATTCGTATTTATGAGTGACAGTGATTTAGAATTGGCAGCCATATAGCTTAACTTGATATATACAGCCGTAGAAGAGTTGAGTGAGGCGCTAAAAATAACAGTCCTGCTTTGATGTTATTCTGGATGCACCCATCATTTTCAAAAAAATGGGTTGATCGATTTGT